>SNQJ01S0078855.1:39061-51078 GCA_010110895.2 Picea sitchensis
CAGTTGCACAACTGAGAGAAAGGGGGTCTCATCACGAGCCAACCTTCTCATTTCTGCAAGGTATTTGTGAGTGACATTGTCATCTTCTAGACACCATGCCAGGACAGTGGCCTTGCACTCATCCCTAAAACATGAAAGAAACAAAGAATGACAAAATGATGGGCTTGGAAAAATTGCATTGCAAACGAAGGTGCCACACACCCTCTATAAAGGCACCCATGAATGAGACACTACAACCCTTTGTATATCATGAACCCCATGCCCATTGAGTCTTGACCATTAACCGCTTCATCCACTTTACATGGCTTAGAGAGGGAATTCTTGGAAACACTCCTTGATCTAGGGAAATATCTACCGAATAGGACACCTAGTCAACCCTCCCATATCCAAGATTGGCAAGTCACATAATGTCTTTGAGCACTTAATTATTTGACAGGGTAATATTTGATGCACATGCTTAGGTGGCTCATTTATTGACTTGATTTACTTATCATGATATTTTGACTTGATATCCTTGGAGGGTGTGCTTATTTGTCTTTGCAGGACCTAATTGGTGGACAGTTTTGCAGGAACATGCCTAGTTTGGGCTTCCATGGGGCTTGAAGCCCACAAGGTGGATGCCAAGGGCCCGCATGTCGAATGAGAGAGACATACCTTTGGAGGCCTAGAAAACATCGTGGACGACATAACCTAGCCCTCACATGCCAAAAAATTTTCCTAGGAGAGGAAAATGTCACCTTTAGAGGCATGATGTCACCTAGGGGGGATAGGGTTCGGTGGTGAGCTTACTACTCATTGACACATGGATGTTTTGAGGAGGTTGAGGATTTTAAAATGAAGGAAGTGACTTGGATTCTTGACATGTGTCTTTGGGAAGCCTACCTACACTCCTCCAACACCAATGAATTACTCCTAGTGTAAAAAAATCCCCTAAAGGGGCAACGTCACTTTGGATTAGGGCTTCTTTTTGTGTAAAAGTAAATTTTAAGTGAATTGTTTAATATTATTTTGTAAAAGGGGAAATGTTAGGGTTGTTGACCCCTAGTCTTGTGGTTTACCCTAATATGATGTGGACAAACTATTTTGGAGACATTTTGTATAAATAGAGATGATAAGATCTCATTTCATATCATAACTCTCCCATTTTGGAGAGGTACTTGGATTGAAATTTTCTCTATATTTAGCTATTTATATCTTTTTCTTTTGTGTATGGATACTTTCTTGTTTATTTGGTTGATGGAAGTGATGCACTAGCCTTGGAAGGCTCTTCTTTTCTATTGTGGTGGTTTGTCTTAGCATTTTCCTTGAATTGGTAAGAGTTTTTTGCATTTTATTATCATTTTGTTTCAAGACAAGGTTATTTTGCTAGATCTAGGTGGGAAGTATAAGGGCATACACCCCCACCTTAGCCTCCATCATTTTATGCTTAAGTATCATTGATTTAATAATGGTTTACTAAGAGAAGTATAAGTGCATGCACCCTCTTAGTATTAACCCTAGCTAGAGATACTTTCCTTAGGGAGTAAGAGGATTTACACTCCCAAGGAGGTAGTACCTTTAGCTCTTTCTTTTCTTGACTGCATTAACCCAATCATTAAAGGCACTAGTCATCATTTTTTGCATTGGAGATATAAAATTGTTGCTTTGGGAAACATGAAATTTCATAATTTTGAAGTTGTTCCTAGTGGAATAAAATCTATGTTATAAATGATTGCTTGAGCCATTAGGGCTACAGAAAACCCTAACCAAACTCTTCAATAACTCCTAATTTAACTGTTGAAAATTGCCTAAAATCTGCCCACATAATCTACTAAGTACAACACATCTTTTGGAAAGTTTTGAGCAATTTTTAGTGGTTAAATATCTTTCTAAAATAACAAGTTTGTTACAGACATAAGGATGATAAATATCACTGGATTTATCTTTTTATGTCAGCCTTTATTTTTGTGCTAAAGTCTTGTTCTATCATTGTTGAGCTAAACTAGTTTTTACTAGCTTGTCTCGTGCTTATTCAATTGGAATTTTAGTAATTATATTGCAGCCCTTATTATCTTGTATGTGCTGATATATATCATCGATTATTGATGAAATTAGGGAAAACAATCTTAACTTTCTTGTCCACCTAACATTACTATATGCAAGTGTCGCTTTTCTTGTGTCTCGGGAAGGTACAAACACCCTTTGCAGGCATCCAAAGACTTGGTAACCTTAAACCACCTAGAGACGAGTCATATAATCCATATTTCCTCTTCCATCACTGACCTTTAGGGGGATACTTCTCTTCTTTCCCTTCCATTCATCTCAATCCCCCCAGGGTCACCGAGATTGCCTCCCTAGAGTGACCTAGTCACCCTTGAAGTGTGGGACCTATATCGAGGTGACATTGGGTATAGTGTCCCTTAGTTGTTTTCATTTTGGTCGTTGGTTCGGGATTTTCCCAAACTACAACTTGTGCGATAAAATTTTTGCGTCGTTGTCGTGGAGGATTTTGAATCCTCTTCGTTACCTAACGACCCTTTGGAAAGCTTCCCTCCCAAAGCCTCTATTCCTTAGCTTTCCTAGAAACTCCATTGAAGAACATTCCCTTTTCCATCATTGATAATTTTCCCTTGAATATTGTCTGGCTACTCCACTTTCCATGAACCCACCTTTCCCTCTTTCCTCCTTTCCCTCTTTCAGTGAGACTTGATCTCACCTGGTGACTCCATTGAGGTGTCTTTTCAGTCAATGGAAATATGGCACCATGGGATGAACCCTCATCTAGAACTTGTCATGACTCGAAGATGGAATTTTTACAGATGGAAAAGGAAAAGGTTGATAATAAAGATGCTAAGGAAATGATGAATCGCATAAGAGAGTTATTTCCTGCTATGTTTTATCTCGCTTGATGAAGATGAAGTTGTCCAACCTTGCTCTCCTCCTGTACATGATGTTGAAGAAGCGATTAGTCTCGATGTTGAATAATTTGAAGATCCAGTTGAATACGTCCATGCCTCTACTCCTCATGCACACGAAGATGAAAAGATTGTCATTTTCAGTCATACTGATGATCTTATGAAAGCACCTTTCAATATGGTTGATGAGCCTATAGACACTTTCATACAGACTAACAGGAACAGATGGGATATTGCTTGTCTCATTTTTTATAAAGACCCCATTTATGACATTGCGGGTAGCTCTCAGGCATAGGGGGTGTCATTTTCATAGGATTGGTCTTCACACGTGTATGATTCAGATATTTGGAAGCCTGATGATGATATGGTTATAGATTCGTTCCTCCCCTTTGAGGATGACTTGTCGCAGCATACTCATAGTGATATTCATTCATCCCTTGATACATACCCTTTTGAGGATGCATATTTTTTCTTTGAGGAATTTCAACCATTATGCTCAGATTTTGATAGACACCAGGTCGTGGCTAGCCCAAAGAAGTCTAAGGTCTGCATTACCAAACATAATCACTTTCATGTTGAGACTTTGCACAGTTATTTGCAAACAAATAAGAGACGTTTCCTAAGACCGACGAAGGAGTTTCTCTCTAAGGTTATGCCTTACCCTGTTTCCCCTTGTTTTGGAAATCATAGGGTTTTCTTGGGATCTGTTGTCCTTTCTTAGCCTTCAGGGAGCAGTGATATTCTCAGTGAAGATGAAGACGAGTCGTCATCTATATATGGTATCCATATTCATAAATGGATTGATTAGGCTTGTGGATACACTTTCAGGCAAGATGATCGTGCTGATGGTTTCTCTTTCCAGCAAGATTTCCTCCCTCCCACCCATCTCCATGAGTTTTATTTCATGATCGATTATATGTGTGTTATACTCATGATTATTATGTGATTGAATTATATTTTTTGTATTACATGATTAAGCACAAGGGGAGATACTTTGATAAGGTGACCAATTGGTTGCACTAGTTATATGGCTTCACCTGACATCACCCATCACCTGATATTCAGGGCCCCAAGGCCCAAGGTAAGTAGGTAGGTCATCTTGATTTCCTGCATTTGCATATTTATTTCTCACATTAGTTTAGATGCATTTCATTTTCATTTTTATCTACTTGCATATTGATTTCATGCTTAGTTTAGGAAATTTTGAAAAAATGTCAAATTTTTTATTTTCTAGATTAGTTTTCATTTTGGATTTGTATGGATGAAGGGTGATAGCACCACCCTAGATGATCTAATGATTTTGTCTGATTTTTTGGTAGGAACAGGTCTACCAAGAGATGTTGTAGTTCTCATGCACTCTACGAAAAGCACATGTCCCCAAGTAGGATCCAGATGTTATCCCCATTTTGTGGGATAACTAAGGAGATTATGTCTCAAGGCTCTCGGGTTGCAGATATGGAGTGTCGAGAGACTACATGACTAGCAATATCCTTTCACAAAGATGGAGACTCTTCTCACCACCACATAGGTCATATATTTTCAGATGGCATCCACCACACTAGCTAGTTTTCGAGAGGCAATGGGCCTTGCTCCATGAGGTACAAGTCAGGTATTATGGTAAGTGTCATTTCAATATTTGAGGCATTGGAGTGTGTTGTATCTTTAGATTTTGTGACACATGCTTGGACATTATTCCTTTTTCCATGTTTCACCTTGGTGGTTGACATTGTGCCCTAGTAAATGGTCTTCCTTGGGAATGAGTTTGCTACGAGGAACTCCCTTGAAGAGCCATCATACTATTGTCGACCATACTTACCACTTTTCATCACTTAAACCCCCCATTTCCTTATCTCTTGGGATTTTAGGGTGTATTGACCCAAGAAGGGTTTGTCCCTCATTCTATGGGAAGAAGGGGTTGAAAGGCCCAAAGGGATTGTTGTTGGGTAAAAGATAAAATATAAACCTTCTAGATGCTTCTCCCAAGGATCCCCCAAGAAAGCAATGAAACGCTTATCTGTAAGAAAAGGGGGACCCACAATAATAATGATTAATAATGCTTAAAGGGTTAGTTGGAGGATATGTGGTCTAATCACGAGCCGACCTATCATGATCATGGATATTTACTGGTATGAAATTACCATCATATGGTCACCAAGCCAGGGTAATGGCTCTCAATTGCATGGCTGAGAGAAAGGGGGTCTCATCACGAGCCAACCTTGTCATTAAATGGACACCACACCAAGATAGTGGCCTTCAAATTGTCCCTAAATTTTGAAAGAAACAAAGAATGGAAAAATGATGGGCTTGCAAAAATTGCATTGCAAACAAAGGTTCCACACATCCTCTACAAAGGTACCCATGAATGAGACACTACAACCCCTTGTATGTCATGAACCCCATGCCCATTGAGTCTTGACCCTTAACCGCTTCATCCACTTTAGATGGCTTAGAGAGGGATATCTTGGAAACACTCCTTGACCTAGGGAAATATCTACCCAATAGGACACCTCGTCAACCCTCCCATATCCAAGCTTGGCAAGTTGCATAATGTATTTGAGTACTTAATTGTTTAAGAGAGTAATTATGGATGCACATGCTTAGGTGTCTCATTTATTGAATTGATTTACTTATCATGATATTTTGACTTGAGATCCTTGGAGGGCGTGCTTATTTATCTTCGCAAGACCTAGTCGGTGGACAATTTTGGAGGAATATGCCTATCTTGGGCATCTATGGGGCTTGAATCCCATAGGTGGATTCCAAGGGCCCGCATGCCGAATGAGAGATACATACCTTCGGAGGCCTAGAAAAAATTGTGGACAATAAAACCTAGCCCTCACATGCCAAACGTTTTTCCTAGGAGAGGAAAAACGTTACTTTTAGAAGCATGATGTCACCTAGGGGGGCTAGGGTTCGGTGGTGAGCTTACTACTCATTGACACATGGAAATTTTGATGAGGTGGAGGCTTTTACCATGAAGGAAGTGACTTGGATGCTTTACATGTGGCTTTGGGAAGCCTACCTACACTCCTCCAACACCAACGACTTGATCCTAGTGTAAAAACATCCCCTAAAGGGGTGACATCACTTTGAATTAGGGTTTCTTTTTGTGTAAAAGTAAATTTTAAGTGAATTTTTTAAAATTATTTTGTAAAAGGGGAAATATTAGGGTTGTTGATCCCTAGTCATTTGGTTTACCCTAATATTATGTGGAAAAAATATTTTGGAGACATTTTGTATAAATAGAGATCATAAGATCTCATTTCATATCATAACTCTCCCATCTTGGAGAGGTACTTGGACTGAAATTTTTGCTATCTTTATATATTTCTCTCTTTTTCTCTTGTGTATGGCTAATTTCTTGGTTATTTGGTTGATGGAAGTGATGTGCTAGCCTTGGAAGGCTCTTCTTTTTTATTGTGGTGGTTTGTCTTAGCATTTTCCTTGAATTGGTAAGGGTTTTTTGCATTGTATTATCATTTTGTTTCAAGACAAGGTTATTTTTCTAGAGCTAGGTGGGAAGTATAAGGGAATACACCCCCACCTTAGCCTCCATCATTTTATGCTTAAGTATTTTTTATTTAACAAGGGTTTACTAAGAGAAATATAAGTGCATACACCCTCTTAGTCTTAACCCTAGCTAGAGATACTTGCCTTGGGGGGTAAGAGGATTTACAACCCCAAGGAGGTAGTACCTTTAGCTATTTCTTTTCTTGACTCCATTAACCCAATCATTGAAGGCACTAGTCATCACTTGTTGCATTGGAGATATAAAATTGTTTCTTTGGGAAACGTGAAATTTCATGATTTTGAAGTTGTTCCTAGTGGAATCAAATCTATGCTATAAATGCTTGCTTGAGCCACTAGAGAGTTTCATTTATCCAATTATTTATTGATGTTGTTACAAAATTAACCTACAAAAATTAGGGTTGCATAAAACCCTAACCAAACTCTTCAATAACTCCTAATTTAACCGTTGAAAATTGCCTAAAATCTGCCCACATAATCTACTAAGTACAACGCATCTTTTGGAAAGTTTTGAGAAAGTTTGAGTGGTTAAATATCTTGCTGTAATAAAAAATTTGTTACAGCCATAAGGATGATAAATATCACTACAGTTATATTTTTATGACAACCTTGTTTTTTGTGCTAAAGTCTTGTTCTATCATTGTTGAGCTAAACTAGTTTTTACTAGCCTATCTCGTGCTTCTTCCATTGAAATTTTAGTACTTATATTGCAGCCCTTATTATATTTTATTTGCTGATATATATCATTGATTATTTCTGCAATCAGGGACAACAAGTTTAACTTGCTTGTCTACCTAACATTACTATATGCAAGTGTGGCTTTTCTTGTGTCTCAAGCAGGTATAAACACCCTTTGCAGGCATGCAAAGACTTGGCAAACTTAAACTACCTGGAGACGAGTCATCAAAGCCATATTTACTCTTCCATCACTGACCTTTAGGGGGATACTTCTATTATTTCTCTTCCATCTATCTCAATCCCCACAGGGTCACCGAGATTTCCTCCTTAGAGTGACCTAGTCACCCTCGAAGTGTGGGACCTATATTGAGGTGACATTCGGTATAGTGTCCCTTAGTTGTTTCCATTTTGGTGGTTGGGTTAGGATTTTCCCAACCTAAAACTTGTGCGATAACATACAGTAAGTTGAACATGGAGTTGGACAATCCATACAAGAGTCATACATTTGTACAATAGTTTGTTGTTGTTTTCTATTTTTTCTAGCATGTCGTACTCTCTCAGGAAGACGATACACCTTGTTCAAGGTGATTTTCATAACTTTGCAGTTGTTGTTTTTTAGCAAACTATGGAGGTTGTATTGCAAGATTTGATAAAAGGAATGAAAAGATTATTTGAAGGATAAATCCATGTGTATGTGTTTTGTTTCTTTCTTTGTTCATTTTTTCCATTAGTTGTGTGATTGATGCAATGTTCTGAAAATCAATTTTCTGATTTTAAATAAATACAATTTGAGTTATTTAATAAGAGAACATTGGGACAACAGACAACTAGGTTGGAAAATTCACAAAAGGTAGAAGCTAGAATAAGATTCATATCCAATAAATGAAGAAAAAGAACCCAAATTTGAATTGCAGAAACTTTAAGAGCACCCAAAGATAGTAATATACACTAAGATGAGGAGCATATAAGTTTTTATGGAACATAGTAGTAACAAAAATGCACCAAATGTCAAACAATCCATCAAATATAACAAATGAGAATATCACTCTAACTGTGTCTAACACACATAAAATAATATGGGATCAAAGATCCAAGATCTTCAAAACATGTGAATATTCCTTTAATTTGGTTCAATAAATCAAAGGTTCATATGGGTTTTTTGGTTGTATGGTCTAGTCGCTGAGACAAGTGTTGCAACCAAAATGACCAATGTTCAGATAATGTGTACGAGTTGAGCAAGTTTGATGCCCCCAATGTTAAAGTGGGATTTATGACAATAATGTGGAGTTGGAGTTCATGGCTCCAAACAGTGTGTGGAATTGTGGTTCATAGATCCTCACAAAGCTAAAAACAATTTTCAAATGGGTGCTTAAAAGACAAAAAATTAAAGAAAAATATGAGTTTCAAAGATAAGCAACAGAAGTCAAGGTAAGAAACATACACCAAGGTACTCCCAAAGAGCCAAATTTTGAGGAAGCTTCATAATATAAGAAAAAAATTGATGAAGATTCATTCCCTTTGAGTACCACCTCTTGAATGTCGTCATTTTTGGGAGACTTGCAGGAAATTTGTGTCCCTTGTATGAGAAAAACCCTAAGAATCAAAGCCAAAGAGAAAAAAATGCTTATAACACTCAACCTTCTTGATTGTCCACCTCTAGTTATCCCTTTGTCATTCTTTTGAATTCCTAGGAAACCCATTTTCATTGCAACTATAAGATTCTCTAAAGGTTATATGAAACCCACCGAAAGAGTTTCTAAACACATATTTGGATGTTGGCTTGTTCTATGGAATCACAAAACACTTTGAGGCATACTCAAGTTGATCACCCCCCCTACTTCAACTGTAAATATATAACCACCAAAATTAGATTTTGATGACTATCATGAAATGATAATCTCCATGATTGATGATATTCAAGGCCTTATGAATAATCATACCAAATTTTAATCTCTACTTGATCCATAAATGAGGGTCTTATATCCCACTTTCTTCTCCAACATGGATACTTTGTGGAATTAACTTATGATATTTATTTCTTTGTCTTGTACAAATATATTTGTTCTATATTATTGATTTAGTTTGCAAGGGCTCTTCATGAGTCTTTAGAGTTACAATGTTGTGAATCTAATAGGTTTTACATGTGTACAAACAACCGATTGACAATGCCAATAACAACCAACACTTTGCAATTAATTTGTCATTGAGAAGTCTATCTTAGTGCAACTCCTTTGCACATGAACATCCAACTCAACGAAATTTATCAAGGTCATCAAGGCTGAGACACTGCTATGGTTCTATGTGTGTATTTAAATCTTATTGTAGTGGCTAGTTGGATGATATGAAGACTCTCCGAAAATTCCAATGCTTTGGGCTCAATACTTGGATACTTGATTGGCTTATCTACTTGTCCTCTTCTATGTATTTGGTGTCTCCATGCATGTTTTTCCTCCAATGGAATTAAGGGATAACCATGTCTTAGGCTTCAACTCATCAGTTCACTGCTATAGAAATCTAATACCAATGCACATCAACACTCTTAAATGAATTGAAAATCGAATGGACTGCACTCTATCTTATGTTCGCTTGTACTCAATAGTCATATTCTCAAATGGTCTAGGAAGGATAAATTATGCACATTGTTCAAGTAGAAAACAAGAATACATTGTGCACTCTCATTGAAAACACTGCTTATCTTAATGGTTTATTAATTGAAGACAAGCAATGGGAATATAAATATACATTTTCTTATGAATTATCACTAGCAAATTTGGGTCATTTTGCGACGGTCATTTTGACGCTCTTGCGACGTTATGTCTTGGATATTGTGATGAATTTTGAGTCTCTCAAACGTCATTTCATGTGAGGTGACAATTTTGATGAACTTGAATTAACGTCGCAAGAGTGATGGCCGTAGGGAACTTCTCACAATTGCAATAAAAAAAGAAATATCATCGCCAATACAACAATATAGGCAAACTAAGTGAAACCAAATGTTCGTCGCTATTGCGACAAAAACATGGTATATAGCGACGATTTTGCTATACAAATTTCGTGGTTTATATAACAAATTCGTCACAGAATTTCTATTGTGCATCGCAATTGCGACGACAATTTTCGTGGTCTATATAGAAAATTCGTCGCATGATTTTTATTGTCGTCAAAATTGAGATGATAACTTTTCTTGGTTTATATAGAAAATTTGTTGCAGGATTTTTTATTGTCGTCGAAATTGCGATGACAACATTTCTTGGTTTATATAGAAAATTTGTTGTAGGATTTTTTATTGTTGTCGAAATTGCAATAACTTTTCTTAGTTTATATAGAAAATTTGTCGCAAGATTTTTATTGTCGTCGAAATTGCGACAACAACTTTTCTTGGTTTATATAGGAAATTTGTCATAGGAATTTATTGTCGTCGAAATTGCGACGACGAATTTTCTTGGTTTATATAGCAAATTCGTCGCAGGATTTATGTTGTGCGTCGAAATTGCGACAAAACATATTTAAAAAAAAAAATTTAAAAATTTATTTTTGGGCAAAATAAATAAAATTTTATTTTAGAGAAATCTTGTGGGAATCTTTAAAATTAAGGGCCATTCCATTTATTGGTAATATTTAGAAATATCATTCTAAGTACAAATCTTGTGGGAATCAACTTGTGGGAATCTAGTTGGGCAAGGCCATTGTCTTCTTATTTGTTTAATGATTTATACACAAGGCTAATTTCCTTGCAAACTTACCTTTCTAACATTATTTTTTATGACTACATGAGAAATAGTTCACATTTGGGAAAAAAAACAATGTCATAGAACATTTATCCATCTTAATTTTTGAACTACATGTTGGAGGGTGAATTATCCATGACAAACAAACATGTTTTTAAATGGCATGTCGCAGGTGGGATCACAACATCCCCTCTTTACCTACCAACCAAAAAAATCTTGAATCTTTGTTGAGAATCACAACACCCTTTCTTTACCCATCAACTAACTAAACCTAGTTAACAGGGGATATTATTTAATTATATATTATGTATATAAACACCATAATATATACTACAACGAGTTCGAGACTAGCATTGGAGAGTGAGGAGTTTTACCTTTGGTCAATGTTCGTATCTCATGGACTTCACCTAATACTTTGATCAAGTTCCAATTCCATTTACATTGGTTGACCTCTATTAAAAGACCAAACAGATCTTTCTATTTATATTATCTCTAGTCATTAAAAGCATACAAGTTGATATTTGAAATAGAACTAAAAAATACAAGGATATATGATAGGGTGTAATCTATATGTCTAATGAGGTCACCCTTTTGCAACTATTCAAAATAATGGGAGGAGAAATTGAATCTTTTGGCTTCAAATATGGAAGGAATCATTTTGGATTGATGAAATCGTAGATATCAAATTCTAACATTGCATAATCCAAGTACAGTAGGGGTATTCGAGGGTGTTGAATCCATTTTTCTAGTAGAAACAACAAATTCATCCATCCAAAATTGCAATTTCAACAAAGATTGCCTAGATATAATCTAGTGAGGGAAAATAACAAAAGGTCAAAATAATTTAACATTTACCCTTCTTCTATAATTCGGTAGCCTCTAATTTACCACATGTTGAACTTGAAATATCCTTTGTTATTGGAAGGGAATACTTCTCTATAACTAATTTAGTAAAACATTGACCTAACAACTTAATCAAGAGGATAAAAATCTCAATGAAATAGAAGGATATATCCATCATACTTTTGTCCCTCATCTAATAAAATAATTAAATGAGCCAAAATAAGGTTGGATAGAAAAAGAGATATATGTGTTAAGAGGGAGGCTTACTTGTAAGGCTTAATTCATGTTCTTTTTAAGGTTGTTTAGTTGAATCAATTAAATTGTGATTTAGCAATGAATGAGTCAA
>SNQJ01S0078856.1:23155-36071 GCA_010110895.2 Picea sitchensis
TAGATCAACCTTTGACCACCATTGCTTCTGCTGTTTAGGTTTCTTTACTAGATCTTCTCCTCATTTCCTTAGACAATAGAGCTCGTACAATATCATCAAAATCAATAGCTTCTGATGAAATAAAGTTGATAGAGGTAACAAAGTGATCTCGTGACTCGGGCAGAGAACACAATAGTGTAATTTTCTTATCCTCATATTCAAATTATACTCCCATGCTATTAAATAGACATAAAAGAGTATTGAAGGTATTTAAGTGGTCACCCATTTTTGTACCTTCTTTCAGGTGAAAATCGTACAACTGCCTTTTCAAAAAAATATCGTTAGTTAAGGATTTAGTCATGTATAATATTTCCAAATTAGTCCACAATCCTGATGTTGTTTTCTCTACGGTGATGTTAGAAAAAACATCATCAACCAAACAGAGATGAATACCACTTAGTGATCTCGCATCAATTTCTTCCCACTCTCAGTCTGACATAGTTACATGCTTCTTTACTTGTCTTCAAGTGCCTTTGCTACTCCGTGTTGTATGAGAAAATCCTGCATCTTGACCTTCCACAATTCTAAATTGTTCTTCCCATTGAATTTCTTGATTTGAAACCTAGATTTGTGTACTTTCACCATTACCAAAAAAATACCCAAACCAAGCTTATAATACTAATCCTTTTACAAAATAGAGGAATACTTTGATATTCTAGGTTACAACAAAAAATATAACTTTTAATTTAAAAAAAAAGAAGATTAATGTACCTTATATATTGTTTTAAAATATTATCCACCTCACCTTTAATTTTAAAACATCCTATCACGCTCTTTAATAAAGGCCATCCCCTTATTATTTATCATGCATAATAAGACAAAACATCAACCTCTCCTTTATATGACATGTTGAATAAAACAAAATCCCCTTCATACCTTGATTTTGCATGAAAATAAAGATTTTGAATTTCATACCATGATTTTTTGAATTGTCGCAACCTAGAATATGGATAGCTTGCGACACTTTTGCAAATTTTCGCAATGTGTATTGTGTTATGCCCAAGACAATCTCATTTTTTTTCTAATTTCAATAGGTTTTCCTACGACTTTCGCACTTTTCCACAGGGACAACCTGTGATAGTGTAATAAAACCTATCCTAGGATGATCCACTCCACTCAGCTCGACTCGACTCGACTAACCTTATCTGTTAACCAATGATCATATTCTCTTATCCTACACTCTCTAATCCTTCACCTCTTCCCTTTGATACCACTTGTTTGGAAGCAAAAGAAAAATAAAGCATAAACCAAGAATATAAATGAGAAATAAACTAAGAAAAAGAATCACACAATTGACACAATGATTTATGTGGAAGCCCAATGCGAGAAAAAAACATGGGCAATGATAATCAATATTCTTATTATTCAAGGGAGAATTAAAATAGTCAACTTAGTGTAATGACCTCCTCGTTACGACAACAACTTTGGAAACAGGTGCAATTTTTTTTTTTTGTTTAAGGTGTGTGCGCGTTTATAGAAGTAACAAACACTCTTGACTCTACGTCGCCACTCTACAAACCACAAGACACAACCACGATGTTCAGCACAAGAAGACTGAAGGCACACAACGAGTAACTGCAACAATATATGCCCATAGGCATAAGGCGCACAACACAAACATTAAGACATACTCGGGGTGCACAGTAAGAACACAGAGGGAAGAATCCATGGTGTTAGGGTTACTATTTATGCACAGGAAAGCAGGGCGTTTAGTCTTATGTCTTCTCGAAAGAAGATTAGACAGGCTCCTGGCCGACTGCTCAGGCAGAAACTAGTAACCCGACCTAGAACAAGACGCAAGCCAGACGAACACAACCAGACGACCCCAACATATCATAGTGACAACAAGCAATAAACACCCCTAGACATAAGGCGTGCAACTAGAAGTTGTAAGAGGGAAATGATACCAGGTGTTAAGTACAGTACAGTCACAGACGGAAGAATCCAACAGTAGAGTTTACTATTTCTGCACAGAAAAGCAGGGCTTTTAGTCTTATGTCTTCTCGAAAGAAGATTAGACAGGCTCCTGGCCGACTGCTCAGGAAGAAACTAATAAATCTTTTAGGGAGTCGCAGTAGTGGAAACGATGCCTTTAAATAGCCCGAGACTACTGATATGGCTCAGGATTCCTTACACCGGAAGTACACACAGACATAATATACTAAGCTACCATAGGTGTCTATATCCCCCCCGACACAACATACCAAGCATAGAAATTAGTACAATCAAGCACAACAATAATTAAATGAGCAACCAAGTCTTCTAAAGGAGGCGCGAGACAAAAGGACTTAGACAACAACCAACTAAATTAAGACGAGGCATCGTTTATGATTCCACTGATAAATGACAGACCATTTGCTCCAGTTAAATTCCAGGAATTAATGAGTACATTAAACATAAGGTAATCCCATTTAATCTCAATCTCCCAATATTGAGTCGTGAAATGTTAATATACTTGGTTCAATACATTACACTCGCAAGCTACTACTAGCATTAAGGATGATAATAGCAACATCATGGAATCATACCCATAGCACCATTTATATTACAATGACTGGCATTAATAAAAATCACATTGCATTTATGCGCTAAACTTAATACATAAACTGCAACGTCATCACCACCATGATGAACATGTTAATAATATCTTACCCTAAAAATTAGTATAAATGTGGAACATTACGCTATACTACCTTAGCATTTCATTACATTACTTTTCATCGCGTTCCATCATATTATATTCAGGTCAATGACGCTGCAACAAACATCAATTATCTTCCACTAGTGTGCTTCCAGTAATGGATCTTAATAACATTTCATTTCACATTACTACTAAATTACATTAAGCTAACCGTCAATACAATTTCTTTATAATGCAGTATCATTCCCTAAGGCATGATCATTAATGCATGGTTTATCATAATCAATTTGCTATAAATAATAATGAAGTACCTTCCTACTATCTAACACTAACCTTACAATTAATTTCTCATTTCCAACATTCATTCATTGTCAACAAATAAACTGCAATGTCCTCCACCAAGAGTTTGCCAGAACATTATCCTAATCCTAACCATAACATCATTCCTACATAATGCTATAAACAATATGATATAAATAATTCCTACATTATAATTTATTCATTACACTAACTCCCTTCATTACCGTAACTTCATTACAATGATCTTTTTCTTAACTTTTTGACATGTAAATGTTTTTGCATAAAAAGAGACTTAAATAGTAATACTTGAAGACTTGATTATAAAACAAGGTTATATAGTGTAGCTTTAAATTCAAAAATTGATTGGCAGTAACTTGTTATTGTTCGAGAGACATATCCAATAGGTTGACATTATATAAACCAATCGAAAATATAAAAGAATGTGGTTATCCTTCATAAGGAAAAAGGCCAAGTTTACTTTTATGTCAAATTGATAATTTAAAGGTACTGAAGTGACTAAATTAAATGATCTAAACTATAAAGGAAGACCTCCTAACCTTCCTTATCGTTACCCAAGGACACCATGCATTTAAGTAACGAACAACAATAACTAACAGTAAAAGTTAACAATCTCAACGGGGGATAGTGACAGTAATTAACTTCTTCACAATAAATTCATAACGAATCTATCTCGTGGCTGTAATGAGGCTGGACGTTGAACTCCGGGAGGTAGAGAATGGGTTGGTAGGGCGTGTACATGATGGGTGAGCGAAATTAATGCCGTTTGATCAACGTGATAGCTGTGGGTAGACAGGGAGAACGGTTGGGCCGCTGGGTGAACAGAAAGGGGCGGAGCTGTTTAAGGAGTTTCCCAACCATCCCAAGAGCATATCCACGCATGCCCACGCTGGCCCTCACGCCATGCATCATGACAAACAAAAATTTGTCGAATGCCCAGCGTAAGGCACCCCAAACGCAGGAAATTACGCCCAGATCATTGAGGCTCGGACGTGAGAAACACTGGCCCGTTTATCCCCCTCACGTTGGTCGCATTTCACCTTCAACGCAGGGGGATACGTATGAAAACATTGAGGTACTGCGCCTAAGGACGCACGGGTTCTGATGGTTAAAAAAATTTTGCAGGCTCAGAAAGGACGAAGCTCCGCAGGAGGTTTGACCCTGCGACCTGAGGCGACCCCGACAACCAAAAGGCATCAGAGACACGAAAAAACCAACCCAAGGAAAAGTGGATTTCATGCCAATGTAGGAACGCATTGGCCCAACCAATTTTTCAGTAACCCAACTCAATGATAAAACTAGAAGGGGGTATTCTTCTGTATCAAAACTTCAAGAACGAGAGTGTGCATAAACCAGGGTTTTATCATGTCTTGCACCAAGGGTTTCGCTGTTCATGAAATGGAATGAAATGATGAATCGCAGATTAGATTGGATCCCAGGGACCAATCCACCGCGATCTAAATAGGAAACAAAATGGCAGGAACTGCAATCGCAGAGTTATAATAATTCATTACCTTTTTATCTAAGACAGTTTGCAGAATTAAGTTCACAAAATCATCACCCGGTTTGCAAAGGAAAAGGTGTTACATCTATTCACAGTGACAATCGGAGAGCTACTAGTTCCCCTTTTCAGTTATTAATAGGCCAAACGCAGAAAGTATTGTGTCAAACAATTAAACAGTACCATCGTAGAGAGAAAATTTTTAGCGGTGAATTAGATATAAACGACGGGAATCAAATGGGTATAAATTTGCTGCAATAATATTCACACTGTTTCCCATTCACCTTTGCAGAAATTTTAGTTAATAAATTCACATTTGAAGCAAGTACGCAGCTATTATCATTCATCATCTTAATATAAGCAGATAAAAAACATTAACACGTCTACTCATCATGACTGGTTACCATCAATTTCATATTTTAACATAAGATTAATGCATTTTACTCTACTAAACACATGAGCATACCGTGGCCTTGCGCCCGATTTGGATGACGTCCCGCGCTCCGTGCCGCATCCCGCGCTCCATGTCGCTCCCGCGCCGTACCGCTCCTTCTCACCAACTGTAGAGATCTCACCGGTACCTCCCAACCAATCGCTAGGGGTACTCTGCTTTCATAGTTTTCAAATAAATTTGGTGTGTAGTCCTTGCATAGCCTTTGGATCCTAGAATACTCATAAATTCACATAGACAAGGAATTTAAATATTCTACAAAGATAAAAATACATTTACTCACAAAATTAAAAAACATGCACATATATTCATATACATCCACACATACACACAAAGGTACCTGGAAATAAACTCAAATTTCTATTAATTATGAATGTTTACAATATTTTACAATATTTACAGTGCTGGAATGCAACAGAGTATTATCTCTTCTCTTCTCATCCTCTCTCTAAAATCTCCTAATATATTTAGAGAGAGTAATAATAATCCTCCTAAATACATTGATCCTCATACAAAAGAGGGTATTCTCGATATATTCTCTCGATCCTCCTACGCTACGTTGGATGTTGACTTGGTCGCTGAGTGGGAGTGATGCTCGTACATTAGACTCCTCTGGTGACAAAATCATGAGATCCTGATCATGGCTCCCCCGCTACTGCTATTGAGATCTTCCATGGTCCCAAACTTTGACTCAAAGTTGTCCATCTTCTCTTCCTCGCTATTATTTTCGTTGTCCAGCTTATGCTATAGGATCTCCTCCTAGTTTCCAAATCTTATGTTGTAGGTATCCATTGTTATTTTCACTACACTCTTATTTTGTCAACCCCCATCGGTTGATGACTTTCCCCTTTCTTGTTAATGTTTGTCTCTGTCGAGACACCTTCACTATTAGCCTTTCCACCTCTTCAATTCCCTTGTGTGGCCTATCCTTTGGTTGGTCCTTCTCCTACAATTATCTTCTTCCCTATGGGAATATGAATTGTTGCAGGATGCTACTCCTTGTTCTTTATAGCTTCATGAATTTTAATTTCCTGAATACTTTCTTATTCATTCTTCATGACCACATCCCTCTGGAAGTATTCCTTTATCTCTGGATTGTTTAACCAATCCTCCAACAACTTCAACTCTTTATCCCACTGAGTGAGCATTGCATCTGAATGGTCCTCTTCATTTTCTCTCCTTTGTCCATATCCATGGGCCAATTCTTCTTCTGGTTTCCCCTGCACCATTTCATCAAAAACATGAGCCTCTGTAAATATCACTCCAAGGGATATGTTGATCCCCCCTATCATCATACTGCAATAATGATGATCTTCTCCTCCCTCATTCTCCTTGAGAGTTGAAGTATTAAAATTCTCATCATATTCATTCATGTGGCTTGAAACCCCACATGAATATGCATGCTCATGAGGCTTCTCTTGTGACATCCCCCAAAAAATAAAATATTTTTAAAAATTTAAATCTACTGAAAATTCATTTTGTTTTTAGTAATTTCGAATTTGGAGAAATTTTTCCATTTATGGCAATTCCAAATTTCGAATTTAATGATTGTAATTAATTATTATGACTGTTGGGTAGAGATCTGATTTGACCCAATTAGCTATTTGACTATGACACTTGTATGAAAACAAAATATATCATATTGATTGCAGGAGGAAAAATGGAACAACCATGTTAAATTTAGCTCACCATGACTCCATGAGTGGGGAACACATTGGAATTAACTCTGGGCTGATTGTTACAAGTGGAAAATCAATGATTTGGCCATTGGAAGCCCCTGAAAATCACGGATTTAGAAAGCTTCGAAAATTCCCTAAGGGAGGGAAAAAGTCCTAGGCAAACTAATAAAGAACATATGTGAGGAGGCAGGACACTGCTAAGTATGCTAGGGAAATAAGACTATGAAATTTTGTTTCTTGTTGTTATGAGCACTATTGTGTGAGTGCGAGGCAAGAGGGATACTGTTGGAATCAAAGGAAATTGCTGGAGAGGAGATTTCAATTCACCCTCATGGACTCATGGTCAGGCTAGGGGGTGAATCGGGCAAGTAGACAGGTTGCCCTGTTCTATGGTTGGGAGGACTACGACTGTTCCCTTTGGCTTCCTGCAAATTTGATTCAGATATGTAAATCTATCTTATCCTAGTCAAATGTCATGTGTTGCAATCTGTTTACTTCTATGTATGAATTTCTTGTTGAATGTTGTGGTGGAAAGATCTATCATTTTAATTCCTAGTCATTAGCGAGAATTGGACTTATATATTTAGATGTGATGCTGAGTAATTATGAAGGCCATTGAATGTATTAACCAGTAAAACAAGACCCGTTAAGCTACTAATCTCTTAATGGAATGGACCACAACACAACCCTATCTGCTTAATTAATTTTCTGTTGAGCAAAAGGAATAAAAATGGTTGCATAACGTGAATGAAGTCGCGTGTGCCAATGTCTATGGCGAGTTATATTTCCTATAGATGATTATAGTACACAATGAGCCTCCTCTAATGAGTATATAATTCAAATTCAAAACAAATATACCCTACATCATTGAAGTATTATTCGATATGCATGTAAACCTGTATAGTTATTTTTATGAACTGATATATAGATATATATCGTAATGGGCATTCTGTGTCAATGGAGCAATGATGCTAGAGTAAACTGACTACAACAGAATCCAGAAGAACTAAGTGGATAGATAATTATATAAGTAGGAAAATAATTCTGAAAAAACTCCACAAACCCCATTACAGGAAGACTTGAGTATATATATAATTCAAAATAGTTATGTCAGTAAATTAGAAATGACTCTGTTAATCAGAGACATACCTACAGCATAACCACAAATTTTTGTCATAATACCAATTCTATCTATTTTCTGGTGATCAGACCGATAAAGGTTTATTCAATAATGGTGATAGAAACATAAGGTAAATAGTATTTGATGGGTAAACCCAAAACTAATAACAATGCTATCTATTTTCTGGTGAGCAGACCGATCAAGGCTTATTCAATAATGGTAATAGAAACATAAGGTAAATAACATATGATGCGTAAACCCAAAACTAATTTTACATCAAAATATAAGTATAAACGAAATCTGGGAATCATCGCACAATTTATGTGGAAAGAACAAAACCCTTAGGCGTACTGCTATGCATGGCCGAATCATTTTGGGAAGGGACTGTACAATCAATAGTAAGATTCAATTCTGGAAAAAATAACTAGAATAACTTAGGAAAGAATTTGAATCTGTAGTATCAAAACAATTTTCGAAATATACAGAGGAGAGTGTTTAAATACAGAAAGCGACAGATTAGAATCCCGTATCCACAACAAAATAACACACAATGTATAATGAGCACATTACTTAAATGGAACGACTGTCTAGTTATCAAAATCCAACCAGGACCAAGCTTGGCGTGTTTTCTATGTACCAAAATATTTATACAAATCAGGGCGTACCCTGTATCAACTAATACAAAACTTGGAACTAAAAATCCTGAGACATTAGGAATAGGACATAGCGTGGACCATCGGGGTATGTAAACTCGAAATGACTTAGATGAAAGGGCACTGTGTTGGAACCCGAATACCTCTTGAAGGAGTGAAGAGCGCATCCCCATGCTTTGGCGTGACTGCACCTGCACAAAATAATGTGAAGCATTATAATATATCCCAACAGAATAATATGATTAAGTTACAGAACAGAATGTAACTAGAAAGGGGACTAGTGAATACTTGACTGTAATGGAGGGTTTGTGCCTTCTACCATTGCGCTACACCTCCCAGACCGAAAGGGGAAGAGGAGTTTGTGTCTCCCTGATGGGTACCCTAGCACATCAAGGGGCCCATCATTAGTGATAAATACCAATGTCTAATCCAAAGAAACATTGCAGGAAAATGAAAGGCATATAACGATCATGGTAAATATAAAACCCTTGTAACATTTCAAACATAAACATAAAGGATTCAAATGCCTTCGACCTTTAGAAACTTCGCTTCTAATCAATGCAATGACACTAGCAAACACTTTAATCAAACACATAAGATCAATAATGTGCTGAAAGACTAACCGACGGAGGAAACCAAGTCCAATAACAGACACCGTGATACGTTCTTCCACAAGAGGAGAATGGCTCGGTCTCGACAGGATGAATAGTGTAGAGAAAGGGGGTAAAAACTGTTAAAGGACTTAAAACCTTGCTAAGAGAACCCCGACTCCTTTTTACCACAGTACTCTGGAAGTAAGACGAGAACATTATCGAGGACTGACCAAGAACAGGAGCATGCAGAGACCCACTTACGAGGCAAAAATATTTGAATGCTTAAATAAAAGAAAATTCAAGGGTAAACTTACCCTGCAAAGAGCTGTCATCGAGAAGTTCCTGCCAAAATCTGCACACATCTGGCACAGGAGCCGAATCATAAACTCATGACCATGATGCTAAATGCAAACTAAAAATGGTTTTAGACGGTTCTCCTCCTTCACCAAACCAAAACCAGAATGAAAGTGAAAGTGCAGGAGTAACCTTTCGCATGGAGTAAAGGGGATGGGGTCTTCGTACTTGGACCATGTGAATATAGGGTAAGTGTCGACATCTCATTGGGGCACACCAGTCGAGCTCTGAATCGAATAGACATATCCCAGGTGTTTTAAATGTTGCAGATAGGCCTTTAAGGCACAAGGGTTCCAACCTGTATCGGTTGCTTAGAGTATTAATGGCGAGGTAACCAAATGGGTTACTGACTGCACTGTTATATGTTGAACCCAACTACCTTTGCTTTAACCATACGAGGTGGATAGCCCTTGTCGTTACCTAATAAGTAGTTGTGTTAGCACGATCATAACCATAACCTTCACAATTTAACCTCTGCGCGCTTTATATTCAAGGTGCAAGTTTAATGTCCGATTTTATACCCAATATAACTTTTGTTTCCAAATAATGTTAACCTCTCCACATAGATCTTATAATGATATATATATCAGAATGAGCATCATAAGGCCTTACATCTATAACCCTCACATTCGTATGATATCGACTCTAAGTAGTTACATCTCCATATCATAAAGTGGCTTTGGAAATGAAACGATAGATAATAATAAGTTGCAATGAAATAGGATATCCCTATCTATGGACCTATGTTCGTATATATTTATGTTAAAATAGGATAGAGGAGTAAAAGGAAATAAGACTGCTATACATTATGGTTGACGAATGACTAAAAATATTTAAAGACACAGAACCAACTCAAAGTCCCCAATTAAGTTTTTTTTTTTATTATGTAAATTTTGAGGTACATTACATCTCTCTTACCTCTCTCTCTTCTTCTATCAGCACTCCTTGCTGATATGAACTCTCCTAGTTCCTGAGACTCTTAGATAGTATCATATTCCCTTTTCTCTCCTGGAAATATGAATTTTCCCTTCTTCCCCCTTGGAATTTCTTGAGATCTTCGACTGATCCCTTCTTATCATCCTCATCTCCATCAATTATTTCCCCAATATCACGTTGACATAATCTTGACATCTCCTCTATTGACGACCATCCCTTGGACTCATGGTACTTGAGTCTTTCTCTCTCCTTTTCCTCCAAATCACTTTTTCTTTTCTTTAGATATTTGAGGTATTCTCCTTGCCTCTTCTCTTTCAACTAGTAGCATACTTTATCCATGGCTAGGCCTGTAAATTTCCATATCCTAGGCATAAGTCAAGAGACCTGTTTTATAATAGGTAACAACTATGTTTATAAAACATGTAAGTGATATACTTCATAATATCAAGAGTTAAACATTAGCAACCCTAGGGTTGAACCTAGGGGTCATAACCTTCTAAGTCAAGGATCCTATGTGCTAGGGTTTGTAACATTTCATAGCCATATACCATGTTAAAAACTTAGGATAAGAAAATAGCAATGTAGTCGTGAGCCTATTAACATAACCATTGATCCAAAGTTACACGTAGTCATAGCCTTTAAGTGGTTTGTAAAGACATAAATGTGGAGGATGCTAGGATGGTCTAAACCTAGTCTATCACATATGTGGGATTTAAGCTAGGTCGGTTCCATTAATTGTGATAGGCCACCATTACTTTCCACGCCTAACATTATAGGAAAAACCCCACTATGGGCTTGCCACTTTAGGTGGTTTCACATGGCATGGTATGGGTGGTGTACTTTTCGTTCTTCTCCACTGCCGAGAGGCACGACGTTCCATTACCCCCTCATAGTTATTCCCCTTGCATTTTGTTGCTCTATGGTTTTTCTCCTCGTGATGATAGTATTGTTCGACTCTCTAGAGAATGGTAGCGTTGGGGCGTTTTAGTAGGTTTTCCATGGGTATGGTGGCTACTATTTTCAAGCTTTCACTCTTTGTGCACGGTAAGACAACATTCTTCTGTGTATCATATTATTTACACTCAACGATTCTGGTGCAAGACATTGTTAGGTTAAAAATGTTCTTTGTACAATGCGTTATCTATGGCCATTTCTTTTATGTATAATGAATTATTTGTATTCAACTGTCTTTTGTACAATGTAATTTTTATGCCAACGTTTTTCCTATGCAATGTATTATTTTTGTCAAAGTGTTCTCTGTTCAATGCATTATCTATGTCCAACCATTTTTTGTATAATGCATCATTTGTATTCAATTGTCCTCTATACAGTGTGTTCTTTATGAAAATGTTTTTCCTATGCAATGTATTATTGTGTGAAAGTGTTCTTTGTGGTGTACACGCGTCCTCTGAGTAATTCTTCCTCCATCTGTATATTGATATCTCCTTGATTTTTATTGTCACATACTCCATGATTTCCTTTGTTTTGAGAGTTGATATCGTACGATAATTTCCCCCTTATACATTTCACTCCAGTACTCCTCTGCATTAGAGACTTTCTTTTAGGAGTAATTTTTATCATCCGGTTCGAGGGGTTGCTATGCTTCTTTTCTACTGGCTACCAGTCTCCAAATCCCGTAACCCTTTGGGCTCCTTCCTCGTTTACCCGTGGTCAGAAACCCTAGTCAAACATTAAACCCTCTGTAAATATTTTTATTTTAGTTTCAGGTCTGTGTAGAGGAAATAACACCCGTGACCCTTGTCTAGAGGATTACTGTGTAAGGAAAATTAACCGTCAGTTTTGAGAGCTATCGGGCAGAATCTAGGTGAATTTGTGGTCGAATAGTCCTGTACTTGCATTACTCTGTTCGACCGAAATCTTCGACTAATTTTCTCTCTATAAATAAAGGAACTTTCTATTTTATGGTGCCAGAAACACTTTTTCGTTGAAAAATTAGCAGTGATGCTCCTCGTATATATTCACCAGTTATAGAATATCTCTGTCGAGAAAAGGATGTGCTCCGTCACTGTTAGAACACCTATGACCATTCGACAACGTCCTATGTTGCTTGTTATTGTCCAAATCCTCCCATGTGAAATTAAAAATCCTAGTTGGTTTTAAAACATGGTTTCTTGATTCATATCTAGGTATGATACTTGAATATCTCTTCTTGGTCTATTACAAGTTGAAATCCAATAGTTTCATGCATTTCCATATCCTCATTAAAGCCGAGGTTTTAAATTCGCAGGGATTTCTTTTAATATCGTTTTCATAACTTAATTTTTTATTATTACTCAAGGTCGCATCTTTGCTTCTAAATTATTGTTAAATTTCATACTTGCCGCAAGCATCACTCTTGTGGAAAAACTCCATTTGTGTATTGTGAAAGTTAATTCCTATTTAATTTACTAACCTCACCACAATATTCTTTGGCTCTTCGTATGTGGTTTCTTTTGAAATTTTCCTTCGAAGTAATATTTATGGAATTATTAAAACCCTTAATTTTATATTTTCTCTCTATAATTTTATAAACTTACAGGGAATTAAGTTACAAAACTTAATTTAGAGTTTTGTTTTTTATTATTACTATCACAATTAAAATAATTTCTCATATATATCAATTGATGATGG
>SNQJ01S0078857.1:16724-42262 GCA_010110895.2 Picea sitchensis
TTTGTGATGTTCTATTGGTCAAACCTTATTTATGGAAATTTCATGTTGTATATGAGTCCAGGCCTTGTATTTTTATTGTTAGTTTAGACAGTAAATTGCATAGGATACCCGAGGTGGTTGTACCTACTCCCATTTCCTTAATCTCATCCAAGCAATGAAGGAAGGTCATATCTTAGACTGGGAAGTTTGTCTTCTTCGTGATTCACAGTCAAAGTGAGTGGAAAGTTATAGCCACATTCATGGCCTTCGTGGAAGGTCTCTCCATGCAACAAAAGAAAGTGGATAATGTCATGGAGGTGTTAGCACTGAGAGTCACCCTCAAATTGCGGGAGGATAAGCCCAGTACCCATAAAAATGTTTGTGGAGGTAAGTTTATGAGTGGATTTCAAATGGACAAAGCTCAACATAACAATATTTAACACAGAAAACTGGGCTGGAAATGCATAAGCAAATGAGGTTCTCATTAACTTCAGTTAGTGATTTAAGGTTAAAGGTGATAAGGATGAAGAATTAGTGAGGAAAGTGGATAAGTCTTCCATGAGAATTTGTCCTTCAAGAAGGTTGGTGCAGAAAAATGCATGTGCAATAACACTCTTGAACTTAAGTTTAAACTACTAAAATATATCACAACAACATTATAATCAAACCTCCATTACAATACAACTATAACATATCATCTAGATCATCCATGCATGCGCATTCCAACATAAGAGAAAACATGAAAGTGAAAGGAAATACTGAAATAGGTCATAGCAACATTATAATCAAACCTCCATTAAAATACAGCTACACCATCTTGTCTTGATCATCCTTGCATGAGTGTTTCAACACAAGAAGAAACAAGATGATGAAAGAAAGTGAATTCTATTAATTACAAAGTCTCAATTCTCATACAGAACTAGAGAACGTCTCTGCTATAAAACTATTACAAAATAGGGAGCTTTGCTCAACCATCAACCCTAACATATTCTTCACCTGAAGTATTTATACCCAAAAAAATGGATAATTGTTAGGAGCATGAGCTAGACATCATGTCCAAGGATTTTCATCTGTGCATCCTTCTGTCAGACTATGCATGTATCCTTCAGTTAGATGCAAGCTCAAATCATCATGGGTCTGTAGGAAAAAACCGTCCATCATGGTACCTCGGGCTGACACTTCTGTCTCCATGACCAGACACTCCATGCCTTCTATTTATGGAGTGAGCCGAGGTTTCAACTACCATTCCTTCTTCATTAACTGATTTCCCCTCGGGATCGGGATGAGGATTGACGACTAGGGGGTGACCACATGCTACTATTGGATTCAGCGTTGAATGAGCACGTGATTTCGTGGCCATCAAAAGTGGTTTTGACCCACACCTCTTTTGGGCCTGAAACTCACCACCTTCCGCCACATAGCTCTCCCACAATATCATGGTTTATATCTAAATGGCCCTGGGATCTCTGTCATTGAAATATGAACTTTCGTGTTGCTTGTATTTCATACCAAATGGAATGCCATTGACCATTGTGCTTCATGCTCATGGCTATCACCTATATCATCAAAGGACTTGGATGACTTGCTATGAGCTCAGGCAAACAATATGACTAGTACTTTGCACCCAAATCTTGATAAGTGTTTATCCTTCGATACAAATAGAAAAACTTTCAACCAGGACTTAGTCAAGTGAGACACTAGGGGAATCTAGGTTCTTAAACAAATGGGAGAACGACTTTACCAAATAGAAGGGAAAAATCCTAGGATTGACATACAAAAAAGAGAGAGATGAGGCAAGGGTGCAGACTTAGGTATTAAGAACAATTACATTCGACCCTTGAAAACTTCATGTGATAAAATTTTCTCCACAGGGGATGGCATGCTCCCTCTGAGCTGCTAAGAAAAATATGTTGTAGTGCCTTTAGATTTTGGGTCATGGAGTCACTTATTCAAACATAAATCAAATATAAATTGGTATCTACAATGGATGGAAAGCCAGTCATGGCTTAAGAAAAATATTTTTTCTATAGCGGGAAAACCCCTCCACGGACTACACCAGGATTCTAAAGTGTAGGCAGAGCTAACCGTCTAAAGTATCCTAATTTTTAATCACTATCCCGACATTACCCCACAATCATACATGAAAGACAAGAAAGAGGGATCTGGTAGGCCTACCTTAAACTCCGCATATGGTGTCAATCCCTTTGCACTTGGTTGTTTCCTGACTGCAAATATCCTCCCAAGGTTGACCTGCATTCATCAAAAGACAAAGAATAAACTACAAACATGCATTCTATATATGGATTAGTGGGTTAAACATCATAAACAAGAAATGTAAACAAACCATAAAGATTTAGGACATCATTTAGCGGGACGGAAAAAGTACTTCTTTAGATTAATCTCACAAAAAGTCACTTACAACATGAAACGACACTACTCCTGGAACTTGGTCCTGGGCTCCTCTTCACCACGCACCAACTGCTTCCATGTTTTCTTCTCCTCTTTAGTTCTCTCTAGGGAAATGTCAAGGGCTTGCAATTGGGGAAAAGGGGAGAATGATAAAATGGGAAGAGTTTCTTTGCTCTCGTTCTTCCCTTTGGAATGGGACCCCAACCCCTTCTTTTATAGGCAAAAAGAGATAGTAACGGTTGGGGTGACTGGCTATGGGAGGTAAAACGGTTAAGTAATGGCCCGGAAACCCGTATCCTTTTCCAATTTTCATTTTTCGCGATATCATGTGAGTGTATGTGAGCTATAGTGGCTCAACAAGCGTGTGTACGTGGGCAGTAATGGTGCAGGGCACATACACCTTCAAAACAATGGTTTTTAGAAGAGATGTTCAATGATGGCTTGGAAAATATAGCAAGTTAGATAGCCTGATGCTAGGTATGCATGTCTTCTGCAATTTAGGGTTATAACAAATTCCCCCTAATGTGTGAGGTCAGAGGAGGATCTAATAGCCGAAATACATTGCAAATCTTTACCAATGTACGAAGCAAGTGATCCCAGAGACTAGAGTTCAGGAGGTGCCATATGCAAAATAAACATTTGTCTCACCGAGGTGGGCATACCCATGCTCGGGATGAAATAAAATCATGGTTTCCAATGAAATACACTACAAATCCATTTCATATAACTATATAAAGTGAAGTTGCGATCAGTACACAACGGATCTACATCTCAAAAATCAGAATATATACATGTCTAGTATCCATCTTCAAGAAGCCAATGACGCCTGATGGCTGGAGATGTGGTCTTCAGATCTCGAGCAACAACTTCAAAATATTCAAAAATCAGGTAAGAGTGTAATATCAGTGTACGACTTCACTACCCATAGGGCTTTGACGAATCATCAAGAACATACAAGAGAATCTTGTTGATCAGGCAGAGAACTTCATTGATTTTGAGCAAGGACTTGATTGGTCTTTCGAGGTGGTCGAGCATGACGAAAAGAGACAAACTACAAAAGGGACGACTCAAGTTTAGTAAAACTTCCCTTGGAAAAAATCGCGACAAATGATGAGACTCAGGCATCATGGCATTCACATAAGTTCACAATGTAGGAGGAAATGAAAACCCTCCATATGTTTGGAAGGATAACCAAATGCAGGAGGATTCAACTCTATGTAGAGATAACATCTTCCTAAGGTCACATTAAATCCCAGATCTTGATGATCAAACAGAAGGATGTGATTTGTCCAAGGGCGACTCATTGTGCTACCAATAAAAAGAAAATACTTTTCCTTTCCTCTTTTTGGGGTATATTTGATTTTTTTGTCTTTTTCAATAATTTTAGGAAGCTTGAAAGTGAATAAAAGAATGTTATGTTACAAGGGAGGATCGAGTGTCGCAGACATACTAGTTCCAAATGCAAGGAACACACAGATTCTCAGAGAAAGGGGACATATGTAGGAAAGGGACACTCGGAAAAATCTTCCATGGGTCAAGGTGCCAAGATGCAGAGGCAAAGTGCTATAAGGATTGCGTATAAGGCATGCTTCAAATGGTTCTTTTGAGAGAAACATGGAGTCAACATTAGGCCAAAGACACGTGAATGCAAATGTTATTAATAAGACACAATTATAACATCCTTCGATGTAATTTTAACGATCCCATAGAAGGTAAGCTCGACAGTTTTTCATTTTTGGAGAGTCTGAAAAAGTGTAAAAGGAGACTCCATTGGGGTACCTTTTTCGAAGGTAGTCTAGTTGGCTCGAAAAGGGGTAAACTAGCACCGAACAGACATATATTCAAAATCATTTTAACAAGTGTGACAAAGACAATATCACTCGACAATCTTTTCATTTTTAAGGAGTCTAAAAATATCTTAAATATGGAATTCGTAAGGGATGTTCTTCTATACCAATTTAACGAGTATGAAGAAACAAGGTCACTCGACCATCTTTTCAATTTTAGGGAGTCTGAAAAGAGCTTAACTATGGACTCCATGGGGGTTCCTTTTCCATAAATTTAGTCCCCCAGGCCCGAAAAAGGGGTAAATCTATACCTGAGAATACGCTTCTAGAGAACCGAGGCTCCTAGAGTATACCTCTTTTCATTCGTTTGACCATCCAGATCGAAAAATGGGTAAACTACCGCCTGACATACGTGCCTTCAAATTTTAGTTTGGCGAACGTGAAGGGAAACAAGATCGCTCAACAATCTTTTCATATTTAGAGGGCCTGAAAAGGGATTAAGAGAAGACCCATTGTGTTTTGGGATCCCCGAGGGTAAGGTCAAGAGTGATAATGAATCATGGAAATGAGGCTCAAACTTGTAATCAGGAAAAACTAATAAGGAATCCCGAACCTATAGTCATTCGTGACGACATGGACACCAAAATGAAACCAGGATGTACCTAGGGCATCCATGTGAAGGTAGGCTCTACCACTAAATTACAACACTTCTAGATCAGGAGTGAGGGTTCTGTGTCACAATTCGGTGGGATCGATCCTATGGCAAAGAGAAAAAGACAACAAGGTGCAACAAGTGGAGGTGGAATCCTATCTTATATTCACAAAGTTGGAAAAATGAATTTTTACCAAAAGACCTTTAAAAATGACCCAACTCTAAAAAAAATTCCAAATACCCACAGTAACACTTATCGTACCATCCCCCGAGAAACTCAAGAACCATAGTAAACGATTTTCAAGATAGAAAAAATGACAAAAGGGGTCCAAAACAAAATGACAAAAAGGGATAAAAAAGTCTATAACTAGAAAGTTGGCAGCTCATTATCACCATTGTAAATTCAGAATTGACCAAAAGTCAAAAAACACCCCTTTGTCGAAATAGGTGATTCTGGGAGCTTCAGTGGATGAAACGAACTTTTGTTTGGACCAAGTAAGTACACACTAACCTCTCTTGCATTTCCATCTTTTATTTTTTCATTTTTTTTTTTTTGGGGGGGGGGTGATGACCTTTAAAAAGGTCGGCCCTGCATGTACGTAGGATATCCAATCACAACCCGCATGTACACATGGGCATAAGATATATTCCCCACGTGAAGATGTGACTATCACCAAGGCAACCCACGTACACCCTCCAACAAGTGGTAAAAATAAAAAGGGCAACAGTTAACTCTTGAAACTTTGGCATTTTGCAGGATGTATGTTCATTGGAGAGAGAACGAGCATGAGGACATTGATTTTTTGGTCTCAGAGGACCCTGTTTCTATCACTATTTTATCAAAGTGCAGGTTGTTAAAGTTATTCCAGTGTTCGTTTATGAGGGCACAACCGAGGTTGGTGAATGATTTGATAGATTACTGACATCCTAACACAGAGGCATTCATGCTCGAGGGGAAGTCATTGACTCCAACAACTGAAGATATTTAATTCCTGACTGGTCTCTCGAGGAGAGGGGATCCATTCAAATTGCGTACTTTATCCCCCTAGCCTCACAACATTGAGGAGTTGATTGGACTCCATTGTGAGGCTGGTACTGAGAAATTAGGTTCTCAGGTGCCTATACATCAGATAAACAACCTATCACTCAAAGTGATAGTTCTACTCATTGGGAAGATCACTAGATCCGCAACTTTGCATCAGGCTTCCTGGGTGCACATGCATTATGCGTTACAATGCTTAAATGCATGGTTTTTCGACTGGAGTACAACCATGCTGGATTATATGAAGAGATAGATAATAGAGTGTCGGATACAAGAGAATCGAAACTTAGGGTTTGGGACCATTTTGTGTTCCTTTATCTTAGAGAGGGTACCCAGTATCAGTCCTCGAGAGACGATATGAGGGCACGAGGCCGCTCTCCTAGCGCTATGAAGGTGGGCAGAGCTATTGTCGTGACAGGGGGGAGGGAGGGCCATCAAGGCCTTTAATGACAAGTTTTTTGATTGGTGGGCACGACAAATTCTGGAAATAGAGGACTACCCTTATGCCAGGATCAATTTTTCTAGGAATCCTGACATGCATGTACCTCCCACAGCGGAGCGAGGAGAGATGGGTAAGTTTTCTTTTCAAAGTTATTTAATTTTTATGTATTCTTATATATATCATTCTTTTTGTATACCAGAGTATCTAACACTTATGTATATGTTATGTACAGATGTGGGACTAGTGTGTCCAACAGACTTATCGAGGACTAGGTGGTGTCCTTGAGCAGATGTGGGATGAGCTGCAACCCCCGAACTAGTAGCAGCAACATGGGGGCCTATAGTCGAAGAGGCTGAGAGAGTATTGAGATGGGTAGAGTGGAACCTCACCGCCCTCACTCATATAGTCCCTATGGCAGAGATCAAGGATCTCCCACCGTCGATGCAATCTCACGTAGTTGGGGTGCCACAGACTTGGGTCCAGCTCTTTTGGCATTTGGAAAACACAGTTTTTCACTATGGTAAGGTCAACAAGCCCCAACCTTAGCTAGGCTAGACTACTTATGTTTCAAGAGAACTTTTTGTATATTATTTTGAGGGAATAAGCCCCGTGACTCTTACTGGACATATTTTTGAGGCGTTTGTGCCCACCCATGTAATCTGATATTTTGATATATATATATATATGCATATTTACATATTTTTATGTTTTATGGATTACATCTATTTTACAAATGTATTTACATGTGCGTGTGTGTGATTTTTCTTACATGTGTGCAATATGCCAATCTAATACATGATTAGCTAGAGTATTTGTGATTTGATTCAATCTCCTAGGAACATGGATATACGTAATGTAATCAAAGTTTCATTATAAGAGACATACCCTAAGGAATCGTCAGTGTATCGTAGGATTGTAAACGTGGTAAAACCCATCTAATTGAGACACAACCAACTGAGCGTCTAAGTAGACCTGGAGGTGAGAGATACCATGCGACAAAGCGTCATGAAGAAACTATAAGATTGAGCTGTATTGAGTGACATTTTTTGTGGAATCACCTAAAAAGATACCTCCTGAAGATAACAACTGGACTTGAGGTGTGAAAATCAACCAAGATGCAGAAGCAATCCTCCGAGTGTGTCGGTTAGCACCATCCACAAACCCAACGAACACCTTTGATTCACTTGACATCTACCATAGTTAAAAATATGACATCAAAAAGAACACGTCCATAAAACCAAAAAGACAAAAACTAAAAAGAAAATTTATAAGACTACACATATGTTACAATAAGTCATCCAAGGCGACCTACCTATGAGTAATACTTCTTGATGTAGAGCCCATTTCTAGGCTCTGCCAAAGCATTTCCCTCAAAGTCCACCAGACGATAAGTTCCCTTCTTTAGAAACTCCTTCACAATGAAAGGTCTGAACCACATGGGTTTGAACTTGCCTGCCCGCAGGGGGTCCTTATCTTGGTCATAGACTAGGACACAGTTACCTTCAGAGAAAATCCGAAGACGGACAGACTGATCATACTAACACTTGACTTTTTGTTTTTCAGCCTCATTAGCTAAGGCTGCATCTCGACGCTGCTCATCGAGCTGCTCAAGATATAATAAATGCTCTTCAAGAGGTGAAGTGTCTGGAAATAACTGTACTGCCAATTTTATAGAGGGGATCTGGCACTCTATAGGCAAGACTACTTCAACCCGTAAATGAGTTGAAAAGGTGAGAAACCAATCGCAGTCTTAACATACGTTCGGTAGGCCCATAATGTTGAGTACAACATCAAATGCCAATTTGACCTGGCCAAATTGATCATTCATTGTAGAATAGTTTTAAGGGATTTATTCATAGCTTCCACCTGGCCATTCGGTAGTAGGGTGACGAATGTCCTTGCCTCAACCCAAGATTTGACGTTAAATTGGAAATCATTGTGTTTAGAAAGTGACTTCCATGGTTAGTGACAATCTCTCTTGGGACTTCGAACCTTGCTACTATCTGGTTAAACAAAAAGAGAGTTGTTGTCATGCCATCATCTTTAAACATTGTCATAGCTTCGACCCACTTCGTGAAGTATTCTACTGCTATGATGATATAACGGTGCCCCCTTGCAGAAGGAGGGTTACATGTAGCATAATCAATCCCCCACTTGGTGAAGGGACCAAATGTGATGATGGGAAACATGGGAGCGGGGTGTGCCCTCATCTTCCGAGAGAAGATATTACATAAGTGGCACTTCTTGACCGATTCAACACAATCCTTGATTAATGTCGACCAAGAGTAACCAACTCGTGGAATCTTTTGGGATGTTTCCAACCCAAACAAATGACTGCCAAATGATCCTATGTGGCAATCATTAAGCATGATATACACTTCTTTGTGAGTGAGACACTGGTGAAGGATGCAATCCATGCCTTGACGATACAGAGTGTCCTCAAGTATGAGATAGTTCTTGGCCTGATGGCATATATGGTGACGCTCATCACGAGAAGCATAGGTGGGGCACTTCAAAATCTGAAGATAGACAAGTATATATCCATACCAGGGGTCTGAAGAAGCGATCAAAAACATGTCTCCATTGATAAGAGACTCTTCGGGTATAACATCACCTGATTCAACTAGAAGTTCTTAAATGAGTTCCACGAAGACCAACGACATTTTGGATTTCGTTGAGACAAAATCCAAGTCAAATTCCTAGAGGATAACTATCCATCTACTGATCTTTCCACCAATTACACGTCATTTCAACATGTATTGAAACATATTTACAATGGCAATGAAGGTGGTCTTGCGAAACAAGATGTAATGACAGAACCATTGGACAACATAGACTACTGCCAACACAAGTTTTTCAATGTGGGAATAATTGAGTTCTGATCCAACCAGGCCTCGAATCAGGTAATAAATCATGTATTCTGAGAGAAAATTATCCTTCTGAACCAACACCATACCGATGGCCGACTCCGCAGCGACCAAGTATAATAAGAAATTTTTATTATAATTGGGTGGTCGAAGTAGAGGGTAAGATGTGAGGGTGCGTTTCAATGCTTTGAAAGAGCATTGAGCAGATTCATCCCAATGAAAAGGAATGTTTGTCTTCAATAAACGCATGAAAACCTTTGTGATCTTGACACAGTTTGCAATGAAACATCATAAAAAAAAAAAAAATCCCTATAATCTCTCAAGCTAAGGGACTGTGTACGGGAGAGGTAACTGAACTGTCACCTTAACCTTTATAGGATCAACCATGATCCTTGTTTTCAAAACTATGAAACCAAGAAGAAGACCCGATGTGACACAAAAAATACATTTGTTTGGATTCAAGCGGATCCAGTGGTAGTGACATCGCTCAAAGATAAGTCAAAGGTGTGCATGATGATCATCTCTCTTGCGATATTGTGATGCTAAATTATCAAGATAAGCCTCGACTATGTGTTTGAGGTCATGGAAAGAAAAAGACATGGCCTGCTGAAAAGTCACTCCAACATTTTTCAAACCAAAAGGAATATTCCAATAAGAGAATGTACCCCATGGACAAACGAAATTGGTTTTGTGTTGGTCTTCAGGCTTGATTTGTATCTTGAAAAACCATCCATGAAAGAAAATTCCTCACAACCTGGACATTCATTGACTATCTGGTCAATAAATGGCATGGGGAAGTTATCCTTGGACAAGCCTTGTTCAAATCACAGAAATACATACATACACGAATCATACCCTGTTTATTGTTGACTAACACATGATTTGACACCAATTGAGTCAATTGGATGGGGTAGATGAAACCAACTTTGAGTATTTTCTCTACCACAGCCTTAATAGTTGTTGCTTTCCTGGGATTAACTAGACGAAGATTCTACCAGACCAACTTGGCATCAGGATATGTCGTGATTTCATGTTCAACGTTTCTTGGATATATGTCTGGCATTTCCTCATAAGACCAAGAAAACATGTAATGAAATTATTTAAATAAATCCATGTAGATTCGAATCTCCTCGGGGGAGAAATCTGCTCCAATGAAGATATTCTCCATGACACCAGGGATTCTAGAGATATAAATAGGTATCATTTTAGCGTTGTCTGCCATATTTCATTCATCATAAACAATGTGCGTAGCCAAAGGATTGATAGGACAAGCCCTATCTCCAGTCATAGTTAGAGTGAATTCTCCTTCTTCAATTCCTCTTAACTCTGGGAGAAAATAAGATATGTTATTGAGATCATCCCAGGGTCTGTCCAGACTAGTCATTTCTTCAATAATCACCTCGTCTAAGGTCAAGACCAAGTCTAAAGAATCAGTATCACCAAGGGAACCTTGAGCCCAAATAGGCTTGAGAACCAGATCTAACTCTTGTGTGGGATTCAGATCGGGGTTGGTGGAAGCTTGTTGGACTATAGAGTACACAATTTCTTCCACGGATAAAGGAATGGCCATGCCATGGTGCGCTTTCCCTTCCATCGTGGCTGATGGGGAAGAAAGATTCCATAGATCGTTAAACTAAGTCGTACGAAATGACAAGATTTGAAATATTTCAACCCTAGGTTGGTCAGGGACAACTGATATGTAATGGACATTGTCGGTCAGAGGTGGGTAATCGAAAGTACCCATCAAAGGTGGGCACAAACCAAACCATACATTGACGATGTTGGGATGAGGGTTATCAATCATCGGGACCGTGGATACCCCCGATGAAGGGTCAATATGGGATAAGGATAATTGATCAATGGACAAGATCCGACCCTCATGTAGAAACAACAAGGCTCAAAAAACTCTCATGAGCACTGCTTGCATAGCATATGTTGAACTCCTTCCTAACAAGAGATTGTAGTTGAGAGACACATCGACCACTTCAACCTCGACACACACAATATTTCCCCCTAACTTCACGAGAAAAGAGGGGATGATTCTGTTGAGCTCTCAACGCACCCTAAAACATCTCTGCCAATTTTTACTTTTTGGGTACCACTTAAACTTTTGGTATTGTCTAATTCATAATGATGTTTTTGTCACTAATCATTTTTTTCTGTTTTTTTCGTTGATTCCTTAAAAGGTTTCCTCGAACGTGTCAAAACCATCATAACTTAAAGAGATTAACTTTTGATTAAATAATCAACCACTAAATTATTTTACCCAACGCATCCAAAATTCGACACCCGGAAGAATCAGAGATAAAAGAAAATGGTCCTGGAAAGCTAAGGACATCGATCATCGGTTTTAGTCGGCATCGATAAAAGGGGATTTGTTCTTTCGAGATAAGCATTGTACAAGAAAGTTTCTGATGACTAATTTCATTCGGGATCGGCGAAACACGAAAGGAAGTAGTCGTTTGCCTGGAAATAAATAAATTGTCGATGGTTGATCCCATAAAAGCATTTCGGAATCGACGAAATATGATTAGCTAAACCCGTTAGGAGTGTAAAACTTTTTCCAGGCCACCAACTCTCGAAACTTTTCAGCATCGGCGATTCCTCGGATTGGTTAGGGAGTGCACAAGTGAAGGAAGGTTACCACTTATGTTGGCTCTCGTAAGTCAAGTCACTAGTATTTATCTACCATGCATCACGATGAAAGTATCCACAAAAACCCCATAGATCTGCACCGATCCCTGACTTCCCCATTCCGAAAGTGACACGATGGGACGTTTTAGCCCTCAGATACACTAGATACGATGCATTTAATCGATTGGTTAATTCTGAGATCAAAAATTAGTTTCTAATTCGTGCACAAAGAAAAATGATCATTTTAACCTATAGATACAGTGCATCTGCCTCCGCGCCTCCTTCATCAACCTATGTAAAATTGATTACAGAAAATTGGTTGTAATTAGTTTTGAATTATGCCCCATTAATTGCATTAACAACTTGATGCGATTGGTAAGTCCTCTCTCATTATATTATCCTAAATTATTATAAACCAGAGCATTCTGCGTATGAAGAAGTCCAAAGCATCCAAAGGAGCAAGACAAATGACCTGGAGAAGGTGTCCACGGTATAGTGAGTATTAAGCAACATATTTTAGCAAGCATATAGGTATGTACTAGTCTGTTTTTGTTGTTTCCACCTCACATGTAAATTAGGATCTAATATTTCTCTGCATGTCGACCCTAATTGAATGCTTTCAGTTGCAGGAATGATGCCTATGAAGAAACCTACAACTAGGAAATCTCCTAGAGCCCCAAAGCTGCAAGAATTAGAAGTAGGAGAGGGCTCCTCCCCAACCGTTGCAAGGAAATTGGAATTCACTTCCAAGATAATGCCCATCATCAAGATGATCACCAAAGAAGCCTTCACTAAGCCCCCAGATTTTGGGGACACTGAGGCAAACATTGGGACCAAGACAATGTTCCCGTGCTTGAAAGACCTGTTCAAGAAAATCAAGCATGAAGAATTCCCATAATATGCCCCACATGGCCATCCTGACACAAGCAAACTAGATGACAAAGTCTTCATAAACATCCACAAGGCTTACCTACACATGGTGGCGAGAAGGACCCTGGTTTTCCCTTGCATTGAACTTTTGAAATGGCTCATTGATCACACTATTGCACAGAAGTGTGTAATCAATGATGATAATGGTCAAATCACGGGGGTTTTCCTCCCAGTAGAAGTCCAAAATTATTACAAGCTCAGGGAACCATATGAATGCTTGAGCACAGATTTTGTTGTGAAGTTTTATTAGAAGCATGAAACCAGTGAAATCATGGCATCCTCATGGAGAGAAGACAAAAAATTGACCAACCGAAACTTCGACTGGTACCCGACGACCAACCTCAGACAACCTTATATCTATCTAATGGCTCTCCTCTGCTAGTTTCATGGAGAGAAAGATTGTTCCAGATTCTTGAAGGCATGGATGCCTTTGGCTTATACTGTCTCCATCTCCAAGAAAACCTTCAACTAGGGTGATGTCATCTCCAAAAATCTTAGCACCTGCATTCTATAGGCTCAACAGCCCAAGGAAGGGGAAACTTTTGCCTTCTACATGGAGTCTTATCTATTAGATGTCGTCTGTGCAAGAAACTCCTTCATCGGGATGAACCTGAGCTGGTGCGCTTCCGAGCTCCCGGTCCATGTCTACTTCGACATTTTGTGGGAGGACAGGTATAAAAGATCCCACTCTCTCATTTGCGATCAGTTTATCGCACCTATTCATTTTTTACTATTCAAGAAAGAGTGCCCAAGGCTCTCTGATGAAGCAAAAAGGGTTATATCAAAAGTTGGTCACTGGTACCTGGATGAGCGTGAAACCTACATTAGGGTTTACGGTGTCACTAGAGCACCACATTTGTTACCTATATATGTCCTCGACCGACTGGTACTAGGGGAAATATGTTACCAAACTATCTTGCAGGGCTACAATGCCACTTTGGTGAAGGATAAGAAGTGAGCATTCATCCCCTATGGGTTTCATATCGACTTCTACCAGGTTAAAGACACTGCATAGGCTAGCAAGAGGGATTAAGTCAATTGGAATTTTGGTTCCAAACATGATGTTTTCGCAAGCATGACCCCAAGGTTCTGGTCTCAAAACATGCATCACAAGTATCATCATGTTGGCCTTATGCCCATGACTGGTTTGAGGATGATATTTTCACTTAAAACGCTCAAGACTGGGATGAGGTGCTGGAAAGAAGGGTTGACCCCAAAGTAACGAAGTTCAAGGCCATGAGCTAGGAAGAGAAAACTGCGTCCTTGGAGAAAGAAGCCCAAGAAATTCTTGGGGCTAGGGAAGAAAGGGTAACATTGGAATCGACCGAAACGATAGGAGCTCCCTAGGAAGCCCCTGTACAGAACTGACATTTTCTTGAAACTCTGGGTGCGTTGGAAAGAGGGATGATCTTGATCCAACATGCTCAACAAATGATGGATCTGGTATCGAATGATCCGACCCTCTTATCAAGTGTTCTGACCAGTGACCCAGAAGACCAATGGGTAGCATCAATGGGTCAGATAACCATGAATCTACATTGTCGCCAGCTGATTCACCGACAGTCATGATGATTCAATCAGGGCCAGGTTGGGTGTCGATCGAAATAAGTGCACCTAATCCTCTGACAAAGTTCATAAATATATAAAGTGATGATGAGAGATTGGAGGCACCTCAAAAAACCTCTGTGCATGTAGAATAAGAAAAGGGAGCCAAGGAAAAAACACCTCTTCTACCCGATGTTCATAGTCAAGAGGAGACACGAGAAGGAAAAGGAGCCAAAAGTGGCCTAGACACAGAAATTCTCGATGAGCCAGAGACCCGAGAATGTAGTCGCAAGGACAAGTCAGAATTGGATGAGTCAAAAGAAAGGTCCTCACAGAAGGATTTTGGTGATGCCAAGGATGGTATACAAGCAAGTATTGAGATCCCTCCCAACACATATTTTCCACTTGATACTCAGGTCCCCGATAAACAACGGGAGGAGGCCAGACCTTCAAAGAAAAATAAGGAGGTTCAAGAGCTTGATGTTGAACAAATATATACCACCAACAACCTGAGAAACATTCTCACATGGGGAGACCAACAGATACCAGAGTCGATAGACGAGGTAACAAACATCTATGCAATATCCTATGATCAAAAGAGCATCGTGAAAAGGACTTCTAAGAAGAGAAATATTACTGTGGACCATTCCATTTTGGTTACAACAGAGGAAAATTGGACCAACATAGAAGATGCTCACACGTATGAACTGATAGGCATGGGAAGAGCCCTCTCTGATGTTGCCCAAGATAGAGCCATGAGGGATGAAAGATAACTATCTTCTACTATGAAGGAACTGGAACACTTGCGCCATCCTGTTGAGTATTATAAAGGCGCCACATAGACTGCGACATATTTGAAGAGTGAGTTTTCAGAAATTTACAATGAGTACAAGAAATCAAGAAACCTGTTAACTGAAAATATAATTGAATTCCAGGAGGACACTCTCATGGCCCTCACATCATGCAAGGAGATGGAACGATGGCATGAAAGAGCATTGCAAGCGGTGTAAAGACTCTAATACATTGAGGCAGTCCAGCAAGGTCGAGAAAAGGAAAAACATGGCATTCAGCTGATAGGAAAGAGTATCCTCGACCACATGAAGAGATCCTCAGAATACTGGACTAAGATTTCTTGAGACCTGCAGCGAGAGATCCAAGAACAATATGCCAAGTGCCAGAACCACTGGTATAAAAGTAATAAAGTAATGAAAGATATCAAGCTCCCTGAGTTTGGCACCCTAAGTGAGTTTATAGACATAAGAGATGTGCTCAAGGTGTATTCCAAACAAGACTCCCTATGGATCGAAGAGTGCACAAAGGTAGTCGATGCGAGACCGGGACATGTGCAACAATTCACAGAACACCCGATCAGATATAAAACCATGTTGCAACAACTAAATTCCACCTTGGTAAAGTACCGAGCACATGAAGGGGACATCAGAGGGATATATGCGGCCCCAATGGAACAACACAGATTCTCGTGGGCCCAGACTTGTGAAGAATTGTTCATCAATTGGTCAGAATATAAAAGGAGTCATCCTTTCAAAGAAATATCCTAGGTGGACTAATCAAAAAACTGTTATGAGATAATGCCACGTGGCAACTTTTTTTTGGTTCAAAATGTACTTAGCTGTTAAACTTCGGTTAATCTTGAGATTATAAATAAAGTCCTCAACCAACTAACAATGGTCGATGGTTTGTTGTAAGAACTATTTTCTTTCTGGCTGTTAAGAATTATTTTGGAAGCTTCTATGAATTTAGAAGTCCTTCTGGACCAAAGACAAACTGTTTTCATCAGATGTAGGTGATTGGAGTTGGAGAACAATTACTTCCTTTCCTGTTCCATGAATGCTGCAGTAAATGAGTAAGAGAAATTAATTTTGTTGTCAAGTTATCTGGTGCAATGTTTTAATGTTACTTGCTTTAAATGATGAAAGCAAATCATTATGTTTCTATGTGATGAATGTCTTGGTAGATGAATTATTTTTCTTACCGTGACATTGATTATAGTTGTATTTCTTTATCTATGTTTAATAGTTTACCTCAGCCATGTTATGAATACATCGGTAGATGAATTAGTTTGATTACCTTTATCTTGATCATATATGCATGTTCTCTTTGTTAAGTAGCTTTCGCAGACAACAATTGGATGCTCTTTCGGTTAAAGTATTATTACTAAGCCCCTTTGGCATAGGATCGTTGTCTGCATGTTCGAGTAGCGGGTTATCCCAAGCTCGACCCCTTCCCAATAGTTAAAAATTTTGTCCTATCTTAGTCAAGTTGGTTTATACGGGCTTCCATCTCTTATACCTGCCTCACCTAGGAGAAAATACTGAAAAAACTGTCTTAACCGAAGGAAACTCTTTCACCAGAAAACAAAAAATCTCATTGATAATTTGGCCAGATTGTAATATCTAGAGAACCATTCCACTTCAAACTTTGCAGAGTCTAATTGGGCCTCAGTGGCGGGTTTGGTTCCTGCTATTGAATCAAGGTATTTAAGCCCCATCAACAGATTCCATGTGGTCGGAATGAGCGATCTTTGAAAGAGGTAAGGAAAGTAGGTGACGGAGACAAAATGGGTTGGCCAATGGCCTTCCAACACACCAAATACATCACACATGTTGAGGCACCCTCATCCACCACTGTGCAGAAAATTTTCCGAGTAAATGTTTTCGTGGTGTAAGCCATTACTATATGAAACACTACATGGTAAGGAAGACTAGGTTTTAATTTGGTCATATCAAGCATTATCGTTCCCAGATTACAAGTCTCAGCAAATCCTAAGGCATCTAACAGAGCCTTTCTCTAGGAAGGGTAGCTCTGGAGGACTTCCAAAGTCAACATTGCACAAGGGGTTTGTGACAAATCCTCCACCACAAAGTAGTTCTGGGTGGCCCTTGCATTTGGGTTGTGGGAAGATTTCTTGAACACACCTTTGGGGATGTGTGTCATTGTTTCTCCCATATTCTTCTCAATCTGGAGAGGAAGATATGGTTTTTTGGCTTCTTTACCCTTCTCAGAGGTGTTTGGCATTTCGTAGTCACGTTTCCTAGTCATTATGTCAATGCTACCTTTCATCATGTACACATTCGCGGACGAAGGATTACTCAAAGACAGAGGGGGTCCTTGACTGGCCCCTTTCGCGCTTGAGGAGGCTTTAGCTAAATTATGATTATGTGGAAATGGATTCATTAACATGACAAGTTGTTGTTGTGCCAATAATGTCTGGGCCTCTGCAAGATGAGGGCACTTGTAAGTTGGATGGTCTTCCATGAAAAGATTACCTGGATACTTTGAATTCTTCTTTGTTGTGTTTCCCTCACCAGCATTATTAGTAGGTTTCATATCCACCTTACCCTTCTTTCGTTGTTTCTTCTTTCTGTCAGGTTGTTAGGTGGCCTTCGGGTTTGCCGATTTCACACTATGTACATATGATGTTTGAGTAGGGGGAGAAGTCGAACCAGTGGTCTGGCTGGTTGTTGACTGTTGTATTGACAATTGTTGTAATTGTTTCAACAACTGATCAACAAGATTCGTTTGCGCTGAACCTAAAATACCATCATCATGTGGTCTAGATCTTTGTCTAGTATTGTCAAGTATCAACCGTGGTGCATCTGGAAAAACTTCATAAAGTAAACTAGACTGAGAGTAAATCATCTCTAGTTGTTGATCTCTCATTATCGCTTCTTCTTCTTAAAAGACTCCCAAGGTTGCGTTGTCTTTAGATAACTGGGGTACCAAAGACTTAAGGAACCACTCAAGTAGGAATGTTGGTGGGACTGGTACTTTTATTAAACTCTTCTGTCATCTCCATTCTCGATTGTGATCTGAGATATGGTCCACTTTTGTTTGCCCAAATTTGGCCAACAATTCGGTGTGGGCATCGTATCTCATAGGTAATTGGAAATGATTTAAGAAATCCATTGCCAATTCATCGAAGGAAGAGTATCTTGAGAGGTCGAGATCGATGTACCATTTCGCAGCACTCCCGATGAGAGTGCGTTGAAACAAATGCAATTGGACGGGAACATCTCTCAAAGAGTTGGATGAGCATCATAAATGGAAGGTAGTCACATGATCACCTGGATCTTCGTTAGTCTTAGCTTCAAACTTTGGAATTTCTGAAGGAAACTTGGTGGGCATTGGAGGCCAACGTGGATTGTGACAGATGGGGTCATTTAATAACGTTGTCAAGTCTAGAAAGTGAAGGGTTTCCATAAACAATAATTTGGGTTGTTGATTATAACCACGGAAAAAGGAGCATGGAGTTTGGTTGGCACCAGGTTGCTATGAAAAGTTAGGTTGTTGGCCAGGGTTCTGGTAATAGCCATGGTCATGACTAGTGTAAGGATTATGCACTTGTTGAGATGTCATTGGCTAACTCCCATAATAGGACGTAAAGGGTTGGGCTTGTGTCGCATTCCAAGGATTTTGGGAAGGGTTTCCCCCTTCCAATCCGATGGGCATAGGTGTTGAGCCTTGCACGCGGTTCCATTGGCTATGGAAGGGGTTGCCCCTGGTCGACATCCCTGACAACAAAACTAACCCCTCCCATGGATTCCAAGTTCCTTGTGAGGAAGGAATTCCTAAGTTTTCCCCCTGTGCAGGAATAGTACCTTGCATAGGATTTTGTTGTCCATAACCGGGGTTGCCGCTGACCGATATGGAAGATGATGAGAAAGCATTGTTACCAAACGTGTTGAACAAAGAGAATGATGTTGAACCTACCGGCATGCTATAAGAAGGAAGTCCTTGACTACCTGCTCCAAACGAACTATAGTTTACGTTCGACCTGGCGGAGTGATGGTGAGCACTGCCGAGTGAAGGGGATGAATGAGGTATATGACTCCCTCCATAAGGGAAAGCGTTATAGGGAGCTGCAGTGCCCCCCATGAATCCTTGTAGAGGAGCATTGGAGATCCCTGCCCCGAGACCTAAATCCTGTAGAGTGGAGTAGGAAAGGACAGTGCTCATACCGAAGCCAGGCATCCCATATGAGAATAGAGGGCCTGCTACACTCTGGGTGAATGAAGCAGTGATTGTCACCGTCGAAGGAATTGGACCATTTCCCGAGGTAGAGACAGTCGAGACCATAGTGGTCCAGACCGAAAATGGTTGGTAAGGAAGAAGAACACCCCCTGTAGTGACAACCATAGAGGGAATATGAGTATTCCCTGAAGAAGTAGCAACATTTTTTTCCATCGCTGCTTGTGACACTACCTGACGCTCGTAAGGTTGAACCTGGAAGATGATGGGAACCAATAGATCAATGATTAGAGGTTTATATAGACCAAGAGATTCCGCTCTAAGGTAAAAAATGGTTGTTTCCTCCGGAATCAAATGTTCTCCTCTCAAAAATGCGTTGGGCATAGTTCCCTATAACCCGCTCACCTCAAAATACCCTTGTTGGTCTAGTTTTCACCTTAGCATTGGTAGGGGTGGCTCAAGATCAACCGGTGGCAGGTCCAAAAGTCTTCGCAACTGATGGAGCTCCCGATCCTCCACTGTGTGAGAATATCAATGACACACTAGGGCTTTCGATAATCGTTTAAAAACCAACACACACTAGAAAAAAATCCTATGAGATAAGACAAGCATATCACTAGATAGTTGGAAGAACAGTTACAACAACCAACAATAGAGAAACTTATCGGTGCAAGTGCAACTCGAATACGGAAGCACCTCCGAGTATACTCTGCAAAGTGTGGCCCAATGTCTACCCTAGGTACTGTGGAATACCCCCGCAATCACCTGTGTAAGTCACTAATATAAAGGCAACTAGATTGCTAGTCTGTGAACAGTCACCATGCGGGTACAGTCGGTAGTCGGGTGGACCGCAATGAGCAGGGTATCAAGCCCAAAACCTATCAAGGGTATCGAAAGAAAGTGTTCTAGAAGATGATTGAGGACCTCGAATTGATTCGAGACCCATGAAGCTCCGTGGAAAATTAGATCAACAGAATCCCAAGATAAGACCTTTATATGCATTCCCCACTACACTTGGTCCAGCTTTGGAGGGGTTATGTCCACTACCTTTCTGCATGTGACCTCATGTTTATCCCTTGTGTTAGAGGTGGTTCCTAGATAAATTTCATGGTTACTAGACTTTCAAGCACTCCCTAGCTCAGACTCTTATGTTTGTTTTGTAGCCTTGAAGAGTTTCCTCTCCAATCCTAAATCAAGGCTCTAGCCAAGACTAAATTGATGGAACCTTCAAACACAAAGTCTAATCAATTTTAATTAAGCGTTAATTTTAGTGTCTATATTAAGTCAAAAGGAATGGAAATGAAACCAAGGATGCTCTTTAAGAGACAAAAGAGAAGAGCATAAGATGAAACTAGAAACAAAAGTACTTCTTTCTTCACAAATAGATATTTGCCAATTTAAACTCTTTAACCAAACTTTTCGTAACTGATTTTCTCAAATATTTGAAAAGAAAAACTTAAAACAATATTTTTCTCGATTACGAGCTACTTAATGTCCTAAGAATTCAAGTAAATAACTTAAGAAAACTTTCTTTTTTCTTGGTAAATGAAACAACTAACCTAAACTACTTTACCAAACAAAGAAATGAAATATTTTTTTTATTATTTTATGCTTCAAAATAAGAAATTTGAAAATGAATTCTTTTATTTTCTTCTAAAGAAAAAAAGGGAAAAATGACGACAATTCAAGACTAAGAAATGAATTCAGGCCCAAACGCAGATAACAGGGAGTCACTGACAGCACCAAACAGGCAGATCAATGCAGACTCACAAACTTGTCTAAAAACCCCTATCGAAGAAAACACAAGAAATTTTTTGATAAGCGAAATCTATGCTGAAGTCAAACCTAGGATATAGACTGTTATAATAGAGACCAAGACTAGATCAAAAAAACCCCTGAGAAGTGTGAATTCTAATAGGGAAGAGGATGACTGCCTCTCCTTAAAAAAAAAAAAATCTCAACATAGGCACGCTACTGACACTTTAGCAGCCATCATATGTATGCAGGATGTCCAAAGGCAGGGCACGTATGCATGCGTGCAAGCCCACTATAGGCCACGTACACATATGTAACTCTTCAAAAATAATGAAAACCAATAGTCTAGCACAGGAAGGGAGTACTGGTATGGAAGACCAGTGTCACTTAAAGACACAGAATCTTATAGAAACTAAGAAAACAGTAAATAAACTGATTTAAAGAACCCAAAAAGAAATATCCTCAAAGACCGTAGAGGCATCCCCAGTATAGTCACCAATTCTTCCATTGTGGGAAAACCCCTCCACAGACTACACTAGGGTTCTAAAGTGTAGGCAGAGCTAACCGTCTAAAGTCTCCTACTTTTTATTCACTATCTCGACATTACCCCACATTCATACATAAAAGACAAGAAAGAGGGATCTGGTAGTCCTACCTTAGACTCTACGTCTGGTGTCGATCCCTTTGCACTTAGTTATTTCCCGACTGCAAATATCCTCCCAAGGATAACTTGCATTCATCAAAAGACAAAAAAGAAACTACAAGCATGCATTATATATATGGATTAGTGGGTTAAACATCATAAACAATAAATGTAAACAAATCATAAATATGTAAGACATCATTTGGCGGGACGGGAAAAACACTTCTTTATATTAATCTCACAAAAAGTCACTTACAACGTGAGACCGACACTGCTCCTGGAACTTGGTCCTAGGCTCCTCTTCAATACGCACCAACTGCTTCCACATCTTCTTCTCCTCTTCAGTTCTCTCTAGGGAAATGGCAAGGGCTTGCAATTGGGGCAAAGGGGGTAATGATAAAATGGGTAGAGTTTCTTTGCTCTTGTTCTTACCTTTGGAATGGGACCCCAACCCCTTATTTTATAGGCCAAAAGAGATAGTAAAGGTTGGTGTGACTGGCTATGGCTGGTCAAATGATTAAGTAATGGCCCAGAAACTCGTATTCCTTTCCAATTTTCATTTTTCACTATATTCTGTGAGTGTACACAGGCTGTAGTGGCTCAACAAGCGTGTGTACGCCAACAGTAATGGTGCAGGGTGCGTACACCTTCAAAACAATGGTTTTTAGAAGAGTTTTTCAGTGATGGATTGGCAAAGATAGCAAGTTATATGGTCTGATGCCAAGGATTCATGTCTGGTGCATCTTAGGGTTATAATAATTTCTTCAAAAAGTGCCCATTGATAGAGCCACCAAAAACTTTAAAAATCTTGAATGAACCAATCCATAAGGCTTCAAATTTACCATGTTTTCCTTTGTATTTCTTGGGTGCATCCCACTTCAACACTATATCTCCCAATTGTAAATATTCTTTTCTTACCTTCTTGACAAAAGATTGCTTTATCAAGTAGCTTCTCCCTAGTCTATTGTACTTCTACGAGTTGTTGTATTCTCCTTGCCATATCATCAGGTTCTCCTTGGTAGTCCTGGAGGAATTTTTCCACAGGAAAGAAAAGTTGAGTAGGAAAGATGACCTTAACTCCATACACAAGCTGAAAAGGGAAAACACCAAGTGACCTCTTTTTTGTAATCTTGTCATCCCATAATTCAAATTTTAGCTTTGAGTCCCATGCTTTCTTGTTGTCTTCTAACAATTTCTTAATGATATTTATGAAGATCTTGTTAGACGACTCTGCCAAACCATTTCCTTCAGGGTAGTAAGAAGTAGAATGGATCAATTTAATCCCATACTATTGATAGAATTTGATCAATGGTTCAATGTTGAAGGAGGCAACATTGTCAGTAACAATTCTACTTGGACAACCAAATCTGGACATGATATCATCAAGGAAGATAATTATTACCTTGTGGGAAGGAAACCTTGTAGGAATGGATTCTATCCACCTGGTGAAATAATTAGTGGCAGTCAAAATCCACCTATGCTGACCACTTGAGGCTGGTTAGATTTCTCCAATGAAATCAAGACCCCACTTTTGAAAAGGTTCAAAAGATACCACAAGCTTCAAAGGAAAATATTTGAGTTGTTTCTTTCTAGAAAACATTTTGTATTTGACACAAGCTATAAAATTTTCACAAACATCAGTAAAACTTCTAGGCCATAAATATCTATCTTTGAGGACATTATAGGCTGTGGTTCTCCAAAAATGATGGCTCCCACATAAGATGTCATGAAAATCAATTATAACCCTTTGGGCCTCCTGTGGATCTAAACATCTCAAAAGAACTCCTAGAGGATCTTTCCAATACAAAACCTGATCAATGAGACAATATTTGATTTCTTTGATTTTCAAAGCTCTCACCTTGTTCTTTTCTAATCCATCAGGAGGCCCCAAATTCTACAGAAAATTTATGAAGTCTTTATACCAAGTGCATTTTTCCAAGATGGGGTTGGTATGAGAGTTTTTATTAGCAAGCACAACTTGTTGATTTTCTGAGTTTATCTTCATGAAATTAACCTCTAAATCTTTGTAATTTGATTCAACTAGCAACATGGCTAAACCTTGGGCTTTCTCTAGTTTAGTGGGCTTCATCTCAAGGTCAAATTCCATAATTTCAACAATCCACTTGCTCCTCTTCTCATCTATGTCAGGATGGATAAGTATCTCTTTCATTGAGGTTGAAGGGACATATGCAACAATATTTGAATGTAGAACATATACTCTCAAAGACTTGAGGGATTTGACCAAAGCGTAAGCATGCTTTCCCATGATGTCATATATAATTTTTGCATCCCTCAATGCTCTTCTGAAAAAGGAAATAGGTTGCTCTAACCCCTCTATATTTTTTTGTAGATAAACAACAACCAATGTGTGAAATGAGGCAAAGGAAAATATCAAAAATTCCTTAGAATAGTCAAGGCTGATGAGCACAGGTGCTTCAATCAAATAATTTTTGATTTGGTCAAAAGAATCTCTAGAATCAACAATCCATTTCACCTCATTTCCCTTTCTTAGCATGGTTGTAATGTACTTCACTAATTCAACAAAGTTAGAGATGAACCTTCTTAGAAAATGGATCTTACCCAAGAAATACTACACCTCTTTCTCAGATCTAGGAAAAGATAAGGTAAGGATGGCCTCTACTCTGCTTGGATCAATTCTTACACCTTTTGCTAACATAATGTGACCCAATAATTTAGCTTCCTTCATAGAAAACAAAGATTTCTTAGGATTCAGAGAGAGAACAAAATGTTTTCACTTCAGGAAGACCTTCTTCAAATGATGAAAATGCTCCTTGTCATATTTTGAGAACACTATAATGTCATCCTGGTAGATGACTACAAATTTTTCTTTCTCCCCAATAAAGGCAATATCCATCGCTCATTGGAAGGTTTCTCCTACATTCATCAATCCAAAGGGAATTTTAGCAGACATGAATGTGCCCCAAGGAGTAGTAAATATTTTCTTCTCTCTATATTTAGGAAGGACAAACATCTAATTGTAGACAAAGAAGCCATCAATCATAGATTTCCTAATTGAACCAGACACTCTCTGCAAAATGTGCTCCATATTTGGAAAGGGGTAGTTATCTCTTTTGGAGCTTCTGTTCAAATTCCTAAAATCAACATACAACGTGATTTTCCCATTTTTCTTCCTCACATGCACCAATTTGGCCACCCATTGTGAATATCTCAAAGGAATGATGATTTGGGCATCCAACAACCTTTTCACCTCTTTTTCCATAATAGGAAGTAGCATGGGATTTATCTATCCAAGCTTCTACCTAAAGGCTTGGTCTCCTCTTTCAAAGGGATCTTATGTTAAATGATGTATGTGTCATATGTTCTTAAGTCTTCATATTTCCAAGAAACAACATCAACAAAATCCTTTAAAATCTTAACATACTCAGCCCTTTGTTCCTTTGACAAGATGTTAGACAACTTAACATACTTTGTATCCTCCTCTGTACCTAAATTGAATTCAATCACCTCAACATTTTCAGTTGAACCTTTAACCTTTACATCAACATCATTTCTTTCAAACAATCTCTCCAAGGGGACAACTCCTTTTGGAATATGGTCATTGGGTAACTAATCAATATGATGGTAACCAATTTCATTCAGAAAAATATCAACATGATGGCTTTCTTCAATATCATGATCTTGATCAATATGTAAGGCATCAAACTCATCCACTGTCTCAAGAAATATTTTTTATCTCAAGATCATCCTTAAAAGCCTTCCAATGTTTGACATTGTCAGGTATAGAGGGTCTATACTTTATTTCCACCTCATACTTGAGTTTGGGGGGAAAAGGAACCCTGAAATTACTTTCTGAGACAACCAAGGAATATTCCATAGTGTTTT
>SNQJ01S0078857.1:42272-53027 GCA_010110895.2 Picea sitchensis
GGGGAATTATTGGGTCTTCACAAATTACCCCTATTATGAATATTCTGGGTGTTCCTATAGTTCTTTTTTCCTTCAATCTTCAATTTCTCCATTTCTTCAGAAAGTGATTTCACCAGTTTTGTCAACTCATCCACTTGAGGGTAGGCAACAGAGGAATCATAGGTTGAAGCTTCATACCTACCATTTATTCTGTCTCTATCAACTTTACTCCTAAGTTTGTTAGCTGCCAATATATTATACTCTACTTCAAGGGATTCATCTTGCATATGCACTAAAGAGGTAGCTCTACTTTCTCTCAACGAAAGGCAAAATTCAGGGTCAAAAGCAATGGCATAAGTAATCTTGGAAAAGGTTTTTGTAGGATTTATTTCAATGGGAATCTTATTGTACATTTTATTAAATATTTTTGAGAAGTCTGAAACAAATTCCCCCTCTTTCCTCTTAAGTGATCCAAATTATGTGATATAATAAAGAAAATATTGTTTATCCCTCCAATGCCTCAGGAATGAATCATCCAGATCTTCAATCCCAACAATGTACCTAGGATTCAAACCCATGAAGCATTTCCTATCCTCACAATCAAGGCTCTGTACAAAACTCTCATCCACACATCTTCATTTTCAATGTTATGGTTACCTGCATAACTATAAAAAATTGAAAGGTTTTGTTTTGCAATTATGTCTTCCTCCCCTATGAGCTTGGCAATGTACTTAAGTTAGTCTCCAATGCGAGAGAATTCATAGGTTGAGTTAAAACAATAGGGGCATATCTAGCAGCCACTATGGCCTCCATCCTGTTTCTAGGAAGATTAGCACCTTCCATTGGGATGTGAACTATAGGAGAACAAGGGGGAGATGGAGTTTGGACATGCAGGACTACAACTATGTTTATAGGGGAAAGGGGAATTGGTTGAGTGTTGGAGGAAAATGGTATAGGGTTCAAGGGAAAATAATTTCCCCCCTCTTTAGTTACAACAACTTTGATATGAGGAGGAGTAGGAAAATCCGAAGTGGAAAAATATTCTAAGCTCTTGGGTCTAAACCATTTTACAATATCAAGGGAAATAGGGGTTTCAAAACATTCTCCTTCCAAATGAAGACTAGAAAGGGGGAGATCAATAGGAAATCTTTCAAACTCTAAAATTTTTGAAACTCGAGTAGATGGTATAAAAGGAGAATTTGATACATCTACTAAAGTTTTAAAAGAAGAATCATGTAAATTACCAGAATCACCGTGTACACAGGTTGAAAGTGATTCTTGAGAGGTATTTTGTTTCTTGATAATCTTCTTTGGGTAATATTAAGATGTTTCCATAGGTAGCTATGGAGTAGACCTCATGTTTCTTCCTTTGGGAGCCACAACTGAAACATTGGAGTCGCCAGGTGCAAGCTGCAATCTTCAAGGTACTGATTTCTAATGCACCTTCAGAATCAAAACTACTTTTTCGTTCAATCCCAGGGAAATTTCTTCAATTCTTTCCCCAACAACGATGCCAAGAATACTAGAATTGAGATTCACCCTCATATTTTGGGAGGATAAGCCAAGTACCCATCAAAATGTTTGTGGAGGTAGGTTTATGAGTGCTAGTCAAATGGAAAATCTCAACATAACAATATTTAACATAGAAAACTGGGATGGAAATGCATAAGAAAATGAGGTTCTCATTAAATTCAGTTAGTGGTTTAAGGTTAAAGGAGAGAAGGAGGAAGACTTAGTGAGGAAAATGGACAAGTCTGACATGATCATCTGGCCTTCAATCAGCTTGGTGCATAAAAACTCAGGCGAAAGAACACTCTTGAAATTAAGTTTAAAATACTAAAATATATCACAACAACATTATAATCGAACCTTCATTACAATACAACTAAAACATCTCATCTGGATCATCCATGCACCAACATTCTAGCATAAGAGGAAACATGATAGTGAAAGGAAATATTGAAACAAATCATAGCAACATTATAATCAAACCTCCATTACAATGCAACTACAACATCTCGTCTCGATCATCCATGCACGATTGTTTCAACACAAGAGGAAACAAGATGATGAAAGAAAGTGAATTCTATTAATGAGAAAATCTTAGTTCTGATACATAACCAGAGAATAAATCTGCTATCAAACTATTACAAAATAGGGAGCTCTGATCAACTATCAACCCTAACATATTGTTCAACTAAAGTATTTATACCCAAAAAAGTGGACAACCGCTAGGAGCACGAGCTGGCCATCATGTCCAAGGCTTTTCATCTATCCATCCTTCTTTTAGAATGTGCATGTATCCTTTTGTCAGACGTAAGCTCAGATCAACATGGTTCTACGGGAAAAAACCATTCATCATGGTACCTCGGGCTAATAGTTGTATCTCCACGGCTAGAACCTTCATGCCTTTTATTTATGGAGTGAGATGAGCTTTCAACTACCGGTCATTGTTCATTAACTGATTTCCCCTCATGATCAGGATGAGGCTTGATGACTAGGGGGCAACCACGTGATACTATTGGATTCAACACTGAACAATCACGTGATTTTGGGGCAATCGAAAGCAGTTTGGACCCACACCACTTTTGGGCCCAAAACTCACCACCTTCCGCCACGTAGCTCTCCTGCAATACAATGGTTTATATTTTTTCCCAATCAAGTATTTTAACACCCGATCATGTTGTGGCACCAAAATGAAGCATGGTCACTGATCTAAACGACCCTGGTATCTCTTCCGTTGAAACATGAACTTTCCTGCTGCTTGTATTTAAGACCAAATGGACTTCCTTTGAACATTGTGCTTCATGCTCATGGCTGTCACCTATATCAACAAAGTTCTTGGATGACTTGTTGTGATCTCAGGAAAACTAGATGACCAGTACTTGGCACCCAAATCCTGATAAGTGTTTATCCTTCGAGAGAAACAAAAAAACTTTGGGTCAGGACTCATTCAAGTGAGACACCAAGGGAAAATAGGTTCTTAAACAAAAGGGAGATCAAATTTACCAGTCAGAAGGGGAAAATCCTAGGACTGGAATATGGAAAAGAGAGAGATGAGGCAAGGGTGTAGACTTAGGTATTAAAAGAAATTACAGGCGACCCTTGACAACTTCATGTGATAACAAGAAGAATACAAAGAAATCTTCTCCTTCGTTATTGGGGTACCTATACACTATTAGGTCAAGTACTCTATCAATATAATCCCCTATCCATCTCTACCCAATGGGGTAGTCTATCGTCTCTCTCTGTCAAAAAATGAGGAAATCAAGCACCAGATCCAAGAGATAGTTGAAAAGGGGTACATCCGACCAAGTTCATCACCTTGTGGAAGACCAACCGTGCTTGTGCAGAAAAAATACTAGACCTGGCGAATCTGCATTGATTATCGGGCCCTAAATAATATCACAGTCAGGAACATGTACCATATCAAGAGAAAAAATACTTCAGTAAGATTGATCTGAAGTACAGCTACCACCAGGTCCCAATAGAGAAGAATGATTGGTCTTTTTGAATGGTTGGTCATGCCCTTCGACTTAAAAATTCTGCAACAAATTTCATGAGTATGATGGATGATATATTGCATCCTTTCAACAATTGTTTTGTGGTGTTTTATTTAGATGACATCCTAATATTCAACAAGAGTTCTGTGGAACAATTGCAACATATTCAATAGGTTCTGCACACTTTGCAACAACACAAGATATATGAAAATTTGGAAAAATGATCCTTCGGCATGAACATGGTCCAGTACCTAGAATAAATTTTTGATGAGCATGGGGTGCATGTCAATCCAACAAAGATACAAGTCATTTGTGAATGATTAGCCCTAACCACCCTGATTGAGCTTCAGATATTCTTAGGCCTTATCAATTTATATCGCAAGTTCATGTTGGGATTATCCCACATTGCATGGGCCATAGCCAAGTTACCAGGGGTGAAGGAAAGGAAAAGTTTGTGTGGGGCCATTCACAATAGAAAATGTTTGATTATTTGAAGAAGCACTTATGCTCAACCCCAATGCTCCCATTACTCAGCCGATAACAACCTTCTGATATTGAGATATATGCTTCATACTATGTTGTGGGCACAATTCTCACTCAACATGGACATCCCATGGCCTATCATAGTGATAAATTATCAAATACTTTTCATAAGTACCTAGCTTAAGAAAAATAAATGTACTCCATTGTACAATCCTGCCACTAGTGGAGGAATTACATTCTCAAGAAGGAGACATTCATTCGCACTGATCATGAGCCTCTACAGTTCATGCAGACACAAGGAAAATTTTAGAATGATTTCCATCAAAAGTGGTCCACATACTTGCAATAGTTCCATATCAACATCAAGTATAAGACATGCAACACCAACCTCATTGCTAACTTCCTCAGTCGACTTCCAGTTCCAGCATTAACCATGGTGCTACACTCTTGTGGCCATGAGACCTCCGAGTGGCCCCAACTCTATGAGAGCACTCTTGAATTCACCACTACCTACCATATGCTAGGAATGAACATAGTTGTCATTGATTTCCATATTCAAGATGGATTTTTGTGCCATTTGGGCCATCTCTGCATCTCATCAAGCGAGCGAGCGAAGATGATTTGGGAAGCTCACTATAGTCGGTGTTGCGCCTCTTTTGTCACCTTAGTGAGAAAAACAGAGGTGCTTGCAAGCTTAGTTGGGTTTACTAAGAAGGACAACTATAAGGAAAAGGGTTAGAGAAACAAATATAAAAGAACAACTAAGAATTAAACTAAGAAATAAAATAACAACTAAACTAATGAGCATAGGGACATAAGGACAAAAGAAACAATAAGACCCATGTCACCAATGGTAAGGTTGATATTAGTGAAAGAAAGCACCAAGAAGAAATAGGACTATGAGTCCCTTCTTCCTCCAAGGGAGGGCTCTTGGACCCCCACAAATAATCTCTTCTTACAACTTTGAACGAAAATGGTGAAAGAATTCTTTGCTAATCCACTCAAGGGGTGAGATGGATTGCCCAATGCAATGGTGCTAGTATACTCCTGATGAGAATAGAGGATTCCTCAAGAGAATAGTAGCAACATAAATTTTGTATGGAATTCCTTAAAAAATGAAGTGAACCCATGGCCTTTTTATCAGACTTCTTTGAGGTATTGTGCAACCATATTGTAGTGTGTAAAGAGGCTAATTAGGGCATTTCTAGGTCTTTGACCAGCCACCTAGTTGGATCTAGTCTAGATTTGAGTGTCAAATCAACTTGGAAGCTGAACCAGAAGTGGGTGGGAGGCTGACCACTCTCATAAATGCACCGTTCTTAGATGTGCACGGCTTTTAGCGACCACAGTCGCGCATAGAGCATATGTGCTCTTTTCCTACGTTTCTGTTTTGCGCATGTGCGCACACGCCCTGTGTAGTCATAGAGCACTTTAATTTTGTCACTGGTTGTATAGTTTTTGACCCTTTGGAAATGATTTTGTGGTAATTTTGGTCCATGGGTGACCTCATAACTATTTGGTGATGTTGAATTCTTGTAACCATATGCAGACAAAATTTTAGTGATAGCAGATGCCCCCTAATGGATGAGATTAGGAGCATACGTATAGCCGAAATCCATCAATGTTTCTGCTACTTAGAGTGTCATTGTAAGAGAGAGAGATAGTGGGATTGTCAAGAGTTACCCATTGGAGGGAGAATGGAACTTGTAGAACCCAACCATCCATAAGGTGTGTAAAAATAAACTGTGTACAAACAAGGCGGGCATGCCCCATGCTTGTGTTCATGAAACTCAAAAAGGAATGGTGTGTTGATGTAGACAACTGCAGTGCCCTCGGGGGTGGTTGTGATAAAGGAAGAAGAAAATTCTATGGAGGAACATACTCTAACCAATAGGTAGTGACATCGGTAAGAAATATCATGGATTCTGTATGCATTGATAGCCCATCCAAGTTCAAAGGTCTTCAGCAAATATAAGAAATAACTGCAATAGTCGCAAAGTAAGACCCACTGTAACATGAGAATGTGTTGAAGTTGAATGTTATGGGGGTCAATGACAACAGGGAGAAATTTTTTTTCTCCTTGTGCCATCCGAGATCTCTTAGTGGAAAGGTAATGAGAGTCAAGATACTGTCGACCTTCTGGAAAATTGCACTGATGTCGGCGAAAGGGGGACACGACTCCCAGAAGAAAAGGGCTTCGTGAAATCTACTAGGTGAGGTTAGGAACTGGAGGATGTACATGGTCAAAGTCAAGATGTATGAAGACTCAATATTTCCCTTGGTTGGGGGTATAGGAGAAGTATAAGTGGCCGCAACCGTTAAACTAAGTCGAGTGTCAGGGGGACAACAAGACGTGGGATAAGTTGTGCTAGAGGCAGGACAAAGTGAACAAACTCAGAGGGCAGAGGTAAGTGGCCTGTGGGATACTCGGAATATATGGATGATGTCAAAAAGGGTATATGATAAGGGGTGCCCCAACCAAGGGCGACATGGGTTGCGTTTTCCAAAAAGGGAAGAAGGTTTCCAAAGGTGACGACAAAAAGGTATGGAAATGCTGGAAATAAAGGATTTTTTACAATAAATAAAGAATAATTTGGGTTGAGTGTACAAATATAGAAACGGGTGCCCCAATGTAATATTGTTGGACCGGTGAGGGCGCCATTCTCTTGGAGAAATGGTGGAGGGTGGGGGCCCCATGGGTGGGTTTCTGTATGAGGTAGGTGAAATGAAGGAAAATTTACAGAGGGGCAAACTGATTGTGGATGAAATGGAGGGTTCATGATACTACGGAGGTGCAGCCAAAATAGAACCTTGAAGAGATAATCTGGGAGTCCAGTGAGAAAGCTAGAAAAATGAGGAGGAGTATGTGGCTAATTTGCGACATGATGTAATACTATCGAGACTCCCATCCCTAAAGGGTTAAAAAACAACATGAGTGTCAAAGTGAAAAATGGTGCTATGAATGAGACAACTCATGTGGGGGGGAGTGTTACCAGGTGATAGTACCTAAGATGCAATGGAGGTGTTGGTACTACAGAGCCGGAGATGGGGATCCTAGAGGCAAATGTCAGAGGGTGTGACTCGAGATGCAATTGAGATTCAAAGGGAATGATTACATGCCAGTGCTGATTATATACCTAAAGGGGTTGCGTTGATGTATGATGACCAAGTGCACACATGAAAACCAAATACTCGACGTGAACAATATCTAAAGAGAATTGAACATACGAGCATTTATTTGATAATTTTGAATATGAGCATGCGTACCTGGATGGGGTATGAAAAAATGGCACCCTGGGGGCTATGGATAAAAAGTGTCTTGGGGACTGTTTTGATGTAGATGATGGGATGTTGATCTTGTGGTTGAAGACATATCGAAGAACGAACACCCAGAGCTCCCGGAATGGTGATTGGAAGTTTGGCGGAAAGGCCTATATATTTTTTGACTGGGCTCCCTTTTCGGGAAACGCCCCTACCAGCGGAGCCTGTGTTACCTGTAGATGTGTCATTAGCTACATTAGGCCGGAGGTATTGTTCCAGGGAGAGCTATATGTCAAGCTTTGTCATGAGCATCGGGGTGATGGATGCTCTAGCGCATCGTTGTATAGCAGGGATTATTGTCAGGGTGTATGGGTCCCTAGCGACTCAATGGATCAGTGGTGGTCAGCTGAGTGTTATGGGGAGGGTATTGGCTGATGATCACTTTGCCTAGGGTCTCATGCTACATGCCAGGATAGTAGGGTAGCTAGACCGATGTCGGTCCACCGACACAGGGAACTTTGTTTTTGGCACCATCTTGGTGGCCTGGTTTCTGGAGAGGGTGTCGATGGTACACCTTAGGATTTTATTGGGCGTTCTAGGGGCGCGAGAGCCATGATTGAGGCGGTGGTTGAATATTTTGGTTCGCCATGGTGGTGGCGAGGGTGGCCACTTTTTCACAACTGAGGCGACACAGGTGTGGCGGCAGATGCCGCAGGTTATACTGTAGTATCCATACGCTGGTGTGGACTTCCAGGGTGATCTGGACATGGTGTTACCTCCAGGGGAGGTATTTGATCACTGAGGTATGTTTATGAGTTTGATATGTTGATTTTTAGAGATAGAATGACATGTGTATTTGGTATATATACTAATACTATCTTTTGTTTGTTTGTATGTGCAGATGTAGGACCTCGTGGGTGCGAGGTTGAGCTACTGAGAGAACCGGCTAGCCAGGAGCCCGGGAGACCGCCATGAGGAGGGTCGCAGGCAGGGGAGAGACATCAGTGTGAGGATGCCAAGGTGAGACCAGCTGAGGATGAGAGAGAAATGAGGAGACACCGATTTGATGACCTAGGTGCCAAGCCATTGCATGCTCCTCCGGTGGATGTCGGAGTAGATTTTGAGGATATTTTCCACCGCTTGGAGGTGGTCCTATAGGGTGTGCCTAAGGGCATGTGGTCACGCATATAGGATGACGGCATCCTAGATCAATGTGTGGGAGTTCTGCTACCGTGGCTGGTCGTGGTGCAGTGAGAAGCAGTAGCAGGTGCTGCTATGACCAGAGGGTTACCTCCCGATCCAGAGGAACTAGTAGTGGGTGGGGGACCACCTCCTGAGGGAGGGGTAGGAGGTGGTTCTCTAGAGGCACCTTGAGTGGTGCTCTATTGTATTTTTGTATTTTGTATATAGGCTGGTGAGCCCATTTTGGTGTAGTGACACTAGTTTTGTATAGAGGTGCTTTATTGGCCTGCGGATGGTTGTATATTTTCTTTGTATGTAAACAGTTTGATGGAACTAGTGACAAATTTATATATATATATGAGTATACATTTTGGGGTCTATGTGATGTTTAGATGTGTTTGTTAATGTGTTTGATGAAGTCTAATGTATATATGTTGTGACAGGTTTTTGATATTTTTATGTATGTGTCGAGGTATCTTGATGTGATATATGCCAATCTAACATAATGTTAGCTAATTTATCTGTAATTTGATTCAATTGTCTTAGAATATGTGTAAATGTAATGAAATCAAAATGTCAAGATAAAAGTCTAATTTGCAGATATTTGCGAAAGAGGCAAGGATCGCGGACACGGTACACATTGTTGAGCTGGAGAACGACTAGTTGAGAGTCGAGAAAGACACTAAGGTGAGGAATATGATGATGTTGGGAATCGACGAGGAGGCCAATGACGGAAGTGTATTTGGCTTGGCTGTTGGTGGATGAACCCAAACATATGTCGCTCGAATGGAGCATTTCATGTGAGGGGGTATAGAGGGCCCAAGCTGCCGAAGTGAGATTTTGTGTCCAACGACTAGCGTCGTTGGCGTAACCAATGTGGTAGGCCGGTGGAGGAAGCATATGTCAATAGCACAAATGATAGTTTAGACATGAGGGATGGAAAGAAGATTAAAATTACTATAAAATAAATAACCTAAAGTAGAATTTCTATGCTTAGGAATAAAATTTCTTTAAGTATAACCCATTGACGGGTTCTTTGAGAGAGAGGCCTTCGGGAGAGGCCAGGATGTATGTGCCTTTGGTGAGGCAATTTTGGATAATGTAGGGGCCATGCCATAGTGACTCGAATTTTCCATGACCAAGGGTATCGTGAGCGATATCGTAAGCAAGGACAACGTCACCTTCGTGAAATGAGAGAAGGTTGACATGGTGATCAAAGGTGTCTTTTGACCATTTTTTGGCTACCTTGTTGTTCTGTAATGAAGATCGACGATCTTCATCCAAGGATTCTAAGTGCAGCAAGTGATGCTCCATTGGAGCAGTGTCGGGTAATAGGTCAATTGTGGTGCGTAAGGTGGGAATTTCACACTCAATGGGAAGAGTGGCCTCAACCCCATGGACTAGATGAAATGGTGTGAAACCAGTGGTTGTTTTCACGGCCATACAGTAAGCCCATAGCGCAAAAAATAACATATGATGCCAATTGGTATTATGTTTATTAACCATGCACTGTAACATGGTCTTTAGGACATTGTTAAATGATTCAACCTGTCCATTGGACTGAGGGTAATATGGTGACGTAAAATCATGGGAGAATCCTAACTGAGATGAGAGTTCGACGAAAATCTCATTCTCAAAGTGTTTCCCATGATTGGAAACTAGCTGGAGTGGTACTCCAAAGTGAGATATGACGTGATTAAAGAAAAAACATGCTGCAATGTCAGCGGTCTTGTTGAAGGTGGGCATAGCTTTCGCCCATTTTGTGAAGTAATCGACTACGAAAACAATGTATTTGTGTCCATTGTTGGATGGGGTATTACAAGTCATGAATTCGATGCCCCATTTACAAAAGGGGCTGACAGTAATCACTGGGTGAAGAAGAGAAGGTGGTGCTCATGCTTTGTTGGCATAAAGCTGACATTTCTCGCATCGCTTCACGACATGAATGCAATCGTGAAACATTGTAGGCCAAAAATAACCTGCTTAGATGATTTTCTGAGCAGTGGACATTCGCGAAAGATGGCCCCCACATGCGTCGCTATGGCAGTCGTTCAAGACTCTATCGGCCTCGTCAATAGTCAAGCATCGACGAAGTATGGTTTCGACCCCTCGCTGGTATACGATGTCTCTGATGAGGAGGTAGTGGAGGGCCTGGTGGTGAATACGATGACGATCATCTCGTGAGAGGTGGTTACCAAACTTTTGGGTTCGGAGGTAGATGAGGAGGTCGTCGTACCAAGGATCATCCGAAGTGATGTAAAAGAGATGTTCGTCAGGGAAGTTGGTATTGATGGGGAACTGGTAGTGTCAGAGGGGAAGGCCGTGACAAGTTCGGTGAGGACAAGAG
>SNQJ01S0078858.1:0-17627 GCA_010110895.2 Picea sitchensis
ATTACATTAGATTGAAAGGAAATGAAAACTATCTAGGTGGTGAAGCCACCTCTTGCATTTGGGTCAAATTCCGACTGCACGTTGGCGTAATTTACCCACTCTATTGTTGGAAGGCCAGGCAAATTACCGGACCCCCCTCAAATGTCGTTTCACATGGCGTCGTTTTTCCGACGACCTAATGTTTCGTCTGTATTGCGACGTTTCAAGCGTGGCAAGAGAGGCGTTACAAGCAGTAACGGATCGATGTTTCAAGCGTGGCGAGAGGCGTCACGAAGCGTGGCAATGAGAGGCGATGGCAAGAGCAGCGTCACGGGCAGTGGCAAGGCTGACATCTTCAGCGTGGAAAGAGAGACGTCTGAAGCGTGGCAATAGAGACATCTAAGGCGTGGCAAAGGCGGCGTCAGGCGTGTGGAAGCGGGCGTCTTAAGCGTGGAAGATGGGCGTCTTGAACGGTGGCAGATAGCGTCTTGAATTGGCAAAGAGAGGCGTCTAAAGCGTGTTAAGAGGAAGAGGCGATGAGGGGCATTGGCAGAGGCCGTATTATGCGTGGCAATAGAGACATCTAGAGCGTGGCAAGAGAGACGTATTGAAAGTGGCAAGAGATGTCTAGAGCGATGGGAAGAGTGACGTTAAGAGGTATCATCTCAGATGTGGTTGCTATGGTAGCGACACTCCAAAATGTCGCAACAGCGACCTTCTTCTAGGTATTTAAAAAAATACAATGTCGATTACCTAAGAGGACGAATTACATTGGCTTTGCTTTAAAGATACTAGCCATATCAATATTTAAATCCATATCATCGGTCTATATTTAAGAAACTCGGATTTTTATTAACAATTTATCCTCTTAGTTTATGTGTCCATTAGATACAATGTTCTTAACACTTTCATATCTCTGTAACCACTAGGTGGCATTGGTTCTTTTAGTTCAATCTTAAATAATGACCTAAGATTTTTTGATAATATTTAGATAAGACTATAACAAGTGATTGTAATTCCATGGTTGTTGGTGTGTAGAGATGTTTTTTGGGGTCTATAATTTACAAGTCAAAGAGAGAATAGTCTCTATTAGGGCATCCGACGTTGGTCTTTGCTGAATGTGGGCAAGAGAATAATCACATCACAAATGAAAGATAACGTAGTAGAAAAATATTTCAATATACAAGGAGACATTTTTTTCCCTCCATTGAAAAGAACCATTTGATTAGGTAAAATGTTAATAAATGCAAAGAAAAGGCCAATTTTCCCTCCTTCGAAGGGCATCATTTCATCTTAAGGAACATCATATCAACATAAGTGAAAACTAAATTGGACATTGCCAACCAACTATTAAATCCAATAGCACCACTAGAATCGAAATAATTTAGGGAAGCTTCATAAAGAAAAAAGTAAAAAAGGAAAATCTTTAGATCAACCCCCTATATATTCAAAGCAAATTCTCCTAAAGCATCAACAACTTCAAGTTCTTGTCTGCATCTATTTGCCATAATCAACCATCAATTCCAATACAATAATGCATTTCCAACCAGGGATAATTAACAACTTGGCTACACAACCATTTTTTGTATCATTAGCGACTGACTAACACACTCTTTTACATTTGCCCCTCACGGGGAATAACATTATTAACCCACATTAATAACACCTTAGTACAAGCCAATATCCTATAACCATGTCTTAAGTTATCCCCCTCTATAACATCACATGTCTAAGCCTTTAAATGCAGAGATTTATCTAACATTCACTGTATAAACACCTTCATCTAACAATACCTCAACAGCTACATCTCACTCATTATTAATCAATGTAATATGTGCTATCCTCACCTTTATGCATTCGTTTGGTTAGTACTTGTAACCTACTAATCCTGTCGCTTGCTCACTTCTATTATTTCACCTGATTAGCACCCACAATCACGATATATAAACCCCTACCCATTTAAGTATGGGGGTTCGGTTCTAAAATAGCATAAATTTCTCTTTTAGCATATTTTTCAAAATTGTTCCTATCATCACAGAATCGCATGCCTAAAGTATTTAGGGAACAATCACTTGAAATACGACCATTAATTTGCTAGCTATTGTCTTCATTTTCCATGCATTTGGAGTTGACTTGCACCATACTATATGAGTGATCAAGAAAGAAATTTTTTTCTATATACAATTTCCAAAAAAAATTGAGTCACTATTTTGCAAGAAGCTTTAATGGCCATGGATCATGCTTGTATATTAACTACAACTATAGGAGAATTCCTATGTACAGTTGATGAGGGTATTCTCATAATTGACTAGTCTAAATTTAGCACACGGGAAAGCTTGATTAATGCCAACCCATAATGCCAGCCTAGTTTACATGACACAACACACCCGACATATCGCAAAAGTACTTTATAAATATACTGACAAACAACTTTATGAATAGCAAAATGATATATAAGAGGTTTGAGAAAATAAAGATGAATTACAATATCTATAGCTTCCATAGAGAATATTTTAATAAAGCATAAACTGACTTCTACAATATTTTAATTCTTGAAAAGGACCAAACCAAAGGAATACACCAAACAAACCAAATCATTCAACATACTATTTTCAAACAGGAGGCCTAATTCAAATAGTATCCTTCTCAACATGTCCAAAGTGTTCAGACGCATTAACAAATTCTTCACAATGTGCTCCAACTTCCTTAAATGCTTAAACAAGCTTTGGAATAAGCTTTGCCAACATAATCTTGAAACCAATCGATTTGGTGCTTTGAGTGTCTTCTCTTCCATGCACTCCCATCATTGCCTGTCCTGAAAGACATCCAACTTGAGCACCCATCATATAGGCAATGATGGGAGTGCATGGCACCAAGAATATAATGGCCCGTTGATGGAAGTGCTCTCTCACAAATGATTCAAAATGCTGCAAACAATGATAAGGAACAATATAAGGTTTCTACGGCTACAGCTATCAACAATCCAACGCAAACAAAAATAACCTATACTTGCATAAAGACAATAACTTATAAATTCGAGAATGTGATTGTGCATAGTTTCTTCTAAGGTAGAACAATATGAAGATTTTTTAAAACAGTACCTGAAAACGGAGTATGAGGTCTCCCGGCAGCACTTCTACACATTCATAAGATTCACAAGGAAGAGAACGCTGTCTCGCACACTTTCTCACATTGACCCATTCATCTTCTTGACACAGAATCAACAAAATATACGGACTTCTGAAAAGAATGGAAGAGTTGCTGAATTTTTCAGGCTACAAAAGCAATCAAAGAAAATGAAGAATATAAAAGATTTCAAGATGATCACTACTATCTACTACTTAGCAGAGATATTCCAGACAAATATAAACTTACAATAGATACGACAAAGTGAATTATACCCATTCTGAAGGAATACAAAAACAAAAAAGGAAGCCACAACTAACTCATTTTAGTAGATACCTAATCATTTGAAAAAATTCCAATAGCAGATAATACTTACTGGATCACCAGACTCGAACATTATGTGTGTGACAAATGAAGCTACATCGTACCTATGTCATTAAAACACAACCCTTGTCAGATAGAAGCTTACACGTATGGCATAGAGATTATAATGATTCATCCTCTACTCCTATAGAAAGCACAAGTGAACAACTCTATCAACTCCATAAACTCCATCAACTCCATAAACTTCCACAGTACTTAGAGTGCAAAAAATTCAGAACCATAGTGGTTAAGGAATCACAACTTCAAATACCGTGTCCATTTAGGCTCTTGAAGAGTGAACCTCTGAACATGCTTAAGCTCTTGAAGAGTGAACCTCTGAACATGCTTAACATTTCCAGCCGTAAAATTCCCAAGTAGAACCCAATCATCAGTAGGGTAAACTAAACTACTAAAAAGCTCAAAATCATTCAGATTGGATGAATAATGTTCGAAATTTGCAATTGCTACTGTATCAACCAATGTTTCCTCAGAAAGCTCTATAATAACGATTTTTTTCTTCACTACAGGGATTCCGCAGGTACTTATCCTGGTCTTTGTCAAGGATACTTTGAACACCCTTTACTTCTTTGTTGTGGGCTAAAATCTTGGCTCCCTTGGAAGCAACAACATAATTGTATTCACTTCCTCCTGGTTCATGCCTGTGGGTGATGATTCCAAATTAATTACCAGTAGGTCGATCCTTTTCATTGCTAGCTTTCTTCTTAAACTCATCTAAACCTACGGGAGTAACACGAGATGATCTATGAGTTTGTGGATGTGTTTCTTTATATTCGGTCAAAATACTTTGAGAAACTGCAGTGTGATCTGTGAGTTTCCCTTCAGAAGAAGGGAAACTATCTACAGATTACTCAACTTTACTAGGCTCGTCAATAAATAAAGCAGTCACCGATGAATTGTCTTTAGTAAGCGTGCAATTACTAGCTATTTCAGGCTCATCTGATGCAGGGTTCGGTATTTCCTGGTCAACATTCTTCTCAAAATCAACCTGAGATTCTTCATTGTTTCTTTGGTTTAATTCTTTTAAAGAATCTCCTTCAATAACATAAGTATTCACTACATTAGACATAGCGATAGTATTTTCGACATCATCAGCAGAAGAAGGTGCCGTGAAATACTGTACACGGTCGAATTTATTCCCTTCATTCTGGAATGCAAGTTGTTCGTTTTTTGGATTCTCATTTTTATGCTGACCATTTGATGTTGAGTTCCCACCATACACAGGTTGTCTGCTTCCACCGCCATCTGAAACGACAAAGGAAAAATAATTTTAAAACCCTGGAAAACATTGGCTGCTAAAATCAACATGACCAGAAAATCTTTAATCTTCTTCGACAGCTTTAATCAGCATGACCAGAAAAGCTTTAATCGTCTTTGAAATACCCTCTTAAAGGCAAGCTGGCAATGGAATATCACTTGTTGACGATTTCATTCCACATTAATATGACTCCTACTACAACTACTATGTCATGAGGCCAAAACTCAAGGAGTAAGAGTCTGTGTTCACGAAGGGGTTTTATATGCCAAATCTAGTATACCAGCTAAAATTCTGACCTAAAAAAATTGCCTTTACCCCATACAATCACAAAGATCCTTTTAACATTTTCAAAGAAAAACACCTGGTGCCACGTAAAAAGAATCCACGAGTTTCGTGCTATGCTAATTTTCAAGTATTTTGAAGAGTGAAACCTACAAGCTGCACTGAATGAATCCTTTCTCCGAGAAAGCTAAACTTGTGGATTGAAATTTGACAGACGAGTATTGCTTCAGTTCAAGGTGCTCGTTAAAGGACAACTTCTCACTATTTTATATGAGAGCCATGGTTTGAAAAAATTAGGCACAGGGTTATAAATTTGGTGGCGTGACTCTGCTAAAAGGGCTAACACAAATTTAAGAGAAAAGATACAGATTTTAGTATTTTTTTTATTCTGGACTGAACATCTCCCTATCTTCATCAACCAAATTATAAAAGAAGTTTTGTATTATAAATGCCAAAAATCTCCTTATCTTCTCAAACCTAATTTAAAACAAGAGTTGTACTACAGGTGCAAGTCTTGGGCAGTAGGAAAAAGATTGACAGGTGTTGAAGATTTACCTCTTCTTGCGTTCTGTCTTGTGTGAAGACCAACATAGTGTCACAATATGCTGCAATACAGCATAAGTCGAGCGCTGCCTTAATCTGGGAAAAAATGCCTCTTTGCAGTTCAGATCAGACCCCTATACACCCAGTACTGCTCTTAAATATGCCATGGTGCAACGATTTGAATAGGAAGACTGAGACGCCATTGTGAGAATCCGGAGGGTTTTGGCTTTCTCTGCCTTCGTTCACTTCAACTCGGTTGACTTTGTAGAGTGGCGCTATCGAAAATTGTTTTCCCTTTACAAAATTTTGATTTTGAATATTGGTATTTTCCCATCGTTATTTAATTTTTGAAAAGTGAATTGTGTTAAAATGTTAAATGGGGTGAGAAGGGGTGTCGTCATGGTAATATGGAAAGTGAATCCTAGGGAAGTATGGATATTTGGAGTTTGATTTCTTCCTTTAGAGTTGGTTTTGTGGTTTTATCCATGTTATCAATAGTTTATATATGTTCAAAAAAATAAATTAAGTAAAGTTTAATAGGCATTAATTGAATATTTTTTAATTTGACAAATTTATAAGTATTAATTTAATAAAAATAAATATTATATAGGAAAGTTTGTAGAATAAATCATTGGAGGTTTTTTCATATAATTAGTGTTGATTGTGTTAAGGGCTATATATTTTTAAGTTGTCTTTACAAGATAAAAAACCAATTTATTTTGGAGAGATTGGAGAGAGTTTGTGTTTTTCTTTATGATAAGTATGATACATTATTAGTCACAAGGATTAGTTGAAGCAATCATGAGTCAAATGGGAGATCTTAGATCTCTCTAGCTATAGGGGAGGTCATGGGTTGATCCTATATTCAGTCCCCTTGAGGTTAGGTGCTTACAACTTAAATTTTCAATATTCCACCATGTGGATTTTTACATGATGCAAAAGTTTGATGGCAAAAATATAATTTTAAATTTTCAGAAATCAAAGATATTTTTTAGTCGTCAAAGAATGTGATGCATTTTATCTTGAATGTCATCATACCAAAAGTTCACTTGAGATGAGTTGGAGCTCAAGCGCATTTCTCTGCGACTAGGGTTTTATAAGCCACCTGAATCCTAATACTTGGTTTTGTTCCCGTTGCATTTGTTTGGAGAACTAACAACAATGATCCTCGCTTTGGATCTATTGATTGTCACAATCGACATTTGTACTTGTTGAGCCTGCAATCTCTGAACTATTCCCTCATTTTTTGTGGGTCGTGTGCACAATTTGGAGCTAGTTGAAGATATTCATTGGCCTCTTCTTCATGGGCGGGCTTTCCTTGTCTGCTGGCCATAGTAGATTTTCCAAAAGGGTTCATTGCATCCCCATTATGGACTTGGGGCACTTTGTGGCAAAAAAGAACTTTATCATTCTAACAAAGCGAAGTTTAGTCAGTAAGTTTTTAGGCCTTTGGCCGAGTCCTAAGATTGTACGAGAATGGGTTTCGAAGAACTAGATTGATCAAGACCCTTTTGTTGTGTTTTATTGTGGAAAAGGTTTTTATGTATTTATTTTCGAATCCAATGAAGTTCGAGATCTGATCTTCAAATCTGGCCCCTAATTCATGGGTTCCAAGGGAATATTCATTTCCCACTGGACTCTCGACTTTAACCCAAATATGGAGATCTCTATAGTTCCTGTATGGATTATAATTTTGTGCCTCCCCTTTATTTTTTGGGGCAGAGACATTTCAAAGCCATTGGAATAAATTGGGTCGTTATATAACTCATTTTGAGTAAAGAGGGCATTGGCCTACATGTGTGCCAAAGAATATGTGTGGATATGGATTTTGAAAAGCGACTGCCATGGGTGATTAAGCTCAACATGGAGGGGTTGAGGTCATCTTGGCCCTTTCTTGTGAGAATTTACCTTTCAAATGTAGCAGATTACACCATGAATATAGGCACTGCCGAAGCTGCTCTAAAGCCAAAGAAACTCAACCATCTTCTAAGTTAAATCTAACTCCACCTCATCTATGGCACGAACAGTAAGCTGATTGCAGTGGACTTGAGATACAACATAATACATGGCCCTCTTCCTGTATTCATGGTGACTATGCCCAGCCTCTCTGCACTCTCATTGCAGTATAATGGCATGATGACCACCATGTTGCATGTTAGTGAGTGATGAGGTTGTATTTTGAGTCGGTGAAGGAGAAGTGGGTCGACGAATAATGATTCTTATAAGAATCATATTGTGTTGGTAAGAATCGTTATAAGAATCCTATGGATTCAATACCCAATTCATAAAATGTGAAAAATAAGTTAGTTACCTCTTGTAGGGAGTGTCAAGGACGGGTATATGGCGAAGATCAGAACAAAAAACCTACAGATGGGGACAATATGTCCGAGCTTCCACCGGCCAGAGTCACTTAGTGGCTTTTCTAGTCATGAATTTTTGCAAAATTTTGTGCATACCCAATGCCTCTACTACCCCAAGCGCTTATCCTTGAATCTCAAACTCAATGGGAACATGGACCACACAATATCAAGGTCTTCAAAGAATACACTTTGCTATGCTAGTTCCAAGAGCTCTCCACTTCAAAGGAATTTCATTGGACTCTCCATGGTCTTCAGGGTTTTCATAAACCACTCAGAGGTATTACTAGAGAGGTCAGGAGGTCTTTTCATCTAGTCCTTTCATCGATACCTCTACTCCTTTAGGTATTCATCATGAATGGACCACAAGAATACCACCTCTTCGAATGAAGGTGAATGGCTCTAATGCACCAAGCTCTTCTCCTTGAACCTCAAGCTAAAGGGTAAATAATGGGAACATGGGCCACTCAACACCTTATGCTCAAGCTCTATTGTTGTAGTGTTTAACAAAACCTTTGGTTTGAGTATTTTGTTAAATAGTTGATGGAAATCCTTTGTTCTCACTAATAAACCCTTTCTTTGTTGGTTGTATCTTAATTCTGATATAGATTTTTTTGTCAAATAGTTTGTGAGCATACTTCAATCCTCCATGTAACACTTATATTGGTGGTTGTTTGTTTATGGATTTGTGTTTTGGTTTCTTATGAATTTTGGGATGAATGAGTTTGCCACCAATAAGCTTCATGCTCAAACTATCTATTTCAGTAGAGTTTACAAAGAAATAACCAACAATTTTAACACACAGGACAACAAGGAAAATGCATACAAACATTTGGTTTTATTGCAATAATCTGACCTGTTACAAGCTGGCCTGTGTAGGTTCAGGAGTTACCCTCTTCTGGACCAGGAATGGTCCCCACAATATCAAATCCATTCGTCAGTCTCAAATTTAATTCATGTCTCCTATTTGTCTTCATGTGTTGTGTAAATGAGACAGACAATGAGACAAGGTTTATTTATCATTACCATCCATCTGTGTATTCAATCCTCCTCTCAATCCTGTAGAATAGTGTGTCTGAATATTCTATCATTTAATGAATTCTCAAGTGTGTGTCTGGATTATCTATGATCATTTCTGGTTAATCTTATCATGGTTTATGGTTTAATATGATCATGGCTTATGGTTTACAGGACTTAATCTTATCATGTTTTACAGTTTAATCTGATCATGGCTTATGGTTTACAGTTGGTGATCATGGTTTATGGTTTACAGTTTAATTTGATCATGGTTTAAATCTACCGGACTTGTAGAACCATGTCTGGTCCTACACAAGGTTAAAGTGGGGAGTGGGGGAGAAGAGAGATCTATATATAAATGATTCAAAAGTGAGCAACAAGAGATAATATACTTGATCCTATCATAATACCTCCATCACCCAAGTTTAGGTTCCTCTATCCTCAACCACCTGATTAAAACTCTCACTCAAGAAGGACATAAATTTTACTTTGGTGAGTGATACAAAGGGTGGCTCAAAACAGCTCACTTAAAATCTATCGGACTTGTAGAACCAAGGTTGGTCCTACACAATGAGAAAACCTATGGAAAAGGAATGTTAGCAAGGTCTAGCCAATTTTCTCTAGCATAAGGGTGTGTCCCTCCCAACCAAAAATATCTTATTTATATGTTCAAAAAGTGGTTCCATCTGTTGGAGCAAGAAATATGGGTTGCATAAGTGTACGACCTTTGTGATTTATGCTCGAGGCCCATGCAATTTGAATTTTATTTAATTTTTGGGTCATTTTTTAGGGTGCACATGGGTTGATAACTAGTAACAAGTGATTTATGTGCGGGTTGCACTTCAATACGATGTGCACATAAGATAAAATAATTCAAAACTTGTCCAAAGGCTTGTCAACTCATTGATTTGATAAATGGTAAAGGATTAGTTAAACCTCATTGGTTAGGGGGACCAAATATGGCTATAACATAATGATAATTAATGTAGTTATTTGATCATGGATCTTGATTAAAGAAACAACTCTTCTTGGGTCACAGAACGAGATTCATGGAGCATCCCTTTGGTTTTCTTAGAGTAATACATGCAGGATTATGGAAATTGATCATGTAACGACCCCTCCCAAGATAGTAGGTCATCATTAATGAAATTCCATCTTCAAATGGTTGGATGCATATGTGTGGTTTGTCTATTTATTTGTTGAAGACAAATTGAACAAGGGTTGGGGGTCATTAGATTGGCCAATAAAATGAGTAGTTGATCCAACTATTTGTTCTTGTATAGATTGGCATAGTTGCGTGTAGAAATTTTGTTTGTGTTGATTGCTCATATTTAGTGATGTGTTATGTTGTAGGCCACTAAATGAAAAGTAGTTGATCCAACTATTTGTTTTTGTATAGATTGGCATAGTTGCGAGTAGAGATTTTGTTTGTGTTGATTGCCCATATTTAGTGATGTGTTATGTTGTAAAATTGTCTTTAGCAAGATTCTGGTTATCACATTGAAATGTTAAATGCATGCTACCGCGAACTATTTATAGTAGTTTCACCTTCATTAAATAATAGCTTAGCTATGTGGTTAGGTGTGGTATTATGACTCCATGCCTAATGAATTTTGGCACTAGTCTAAAATAAACAAACCTCTGAAAATATGTGAAGATCGTTATGGAATTTCAACTCATAGCAATCCTCATGACTAATGTCAACATGCTTGAGTGGCTATCACTAACATGATGGGTCTTGGAGACATTGTCATTGATTGATGATTTGATGTTGATGATCCACATTTATTCACCATCATGATATATTCCTAACCATCATGACTAGCATTGATGGGTTAACATTATCAACCCTTTTTCATCCACCTTCTCGTCAATATCCTCCTCATTGATCACTCCTTCCCTTTTCTCCTCATTGTCCAAGCTTTTCTTGTTGACCTTCATCCGTTCACCCATTTCATCTAGCATTAATTAAGACCAATCCTTACACCTTCAACCTTAGACATTTTCCCAATCTTAGTTTAGCCACATGTTGATGGATCGCAGATATATTATTTTGCCTAATTTCATTTTATGTTCACAATAAACTTTAACTTGCCCCCTCTCACTAGTTGAATATAGAGAAACAAAAGAGATAGATAATTGGGATCATCAATGGTAGTTGGTTGATATTCTTTCACCTATGCATTAAGTCAAGTTCATGCCCCAACCTTACAAAGGATCCCTCGGGATTTTTGTAGGTTCCAACATATTGTCGCACAATATCTTTCTAAGGCTCTTTCTCAAGTCTAGTTTCCTTTACCTATATGAGACCTTAACATAAATTTCTCTCATATTGGCCCTTCTACATAGAAACATCCATAAGTCCTAAAACCTCTAGATTTNNNNATTTTAACTTAATTTAAGGTTTAAGATAACATTGACTATCATGATAATTTTTCATATTTACCTCCAAACTAGACTTGATTTTAGTATTATGTTATGTATTTATAACTTGATTTTAGTATTATGTTATGTATTTATATTTAATTTGGATGATGGAAGGTTAAGAAAAAGACTTTTGGTAATAAGTTGGAATTCAAAGAACACTCTTAATAGTCTATAACTGTTAATATCTACTAAGATTCTTTTAAGATTTACCAACAAAATAGTTAATAACTAATCCATTTTTACCAATAAGATCATAAGGAAAACAAAAGGGACAATGTCGACATAAATAGGAAGAAAACTGGGGCTCAGTAGCTATTGAGACCTCAACCATATATGGTTACTTCTAGCTTATTTTCCATACCTCTTCTAGGATATATCTGTACAGCGGAGGGAACTTGAATCCTCCTTTGTTGCTATCTTCACCGCCCAGTTATACAATTGTGAGTCACTTTCTCCTTAATAATGTCATTCAATAAGATGTACTTTGTCATGTGGGATTAAAATCGCCATTTTATTCGCGAAAATGTAAAAAGTTCTTTGAAAATTACTGGATGTTGACACAATTTATATGATAAAGGAACATGAGTGTATTTCTCGAATCATGATGGATAAAAACAAGAAAACATGAGGACCTAAACAAACTTACAAAATTTTAATCATTTAATGACTAAAGAACCTTTTCCCGCACCTTTCAAAAAATAGTTTTAGATATGGTAATAGGGAAAGCTATTTTTTCGTTTTTAGATGGTATTTGAGGATATAATCAAGTATCTATAAGGGGGTAAATCCAACCACTCACCACTATCACAACCAAATGGGGATCATATTAATGTCATATAATACCATTTGGTTTAGAAACTACACCAACATGTTTTTCTTGAACAATTTTGGATATATCCAATGTTTTCATTCATAAGACACTAAAAGTATATATGAATGTTGGGGCACATTTTGATTGTCTAAAAAACCACAAATTTGACCTTTGACTGGTGTTGAACAGGTGTAGGGAGACAAGTGTATCCCTAAATCTAGAGAAGTTTCATTTTTTGCATCTTTTCAAAAATTGCTTTGGACATAGTCTCAAGGGAAGGGGCAATGGTAGATCTTGATAAATTTACGATAATCAAAGATTTGGAACCTCCCACCAATCCATCAAAGGTTAGGTAATTTTTAGGACATACATGGTATTATTGAAAGTTTGTTAAACAATATGATTGATCCTATACTTGATGGAGATGGTTTGAAGAAGGAAACACCATTTATATGCATAAATGAATGCCAATAAACCTTTGGAATGGTAAAGGATGAAGCATGAAGGAGGTCAAGTTGTAATTGAGGAGGTGTTGGAAGTTGTCCCAACACATTCTTCAACTAAATCAACTCAAGGAAGGAGGTCCTTCCTCACCCTAGCCTAGTAGAAAGTTAATAAGAAATTTGAGAAGGTAATACTGATTGTGAGTTGCGCCAATCTTAATATTTCCTAGTGGAACAAGTCATTCCAGCAACATGTGTATACTTAGGTGTATCACATAATAATGTCCTCACACATGATATGATGACAAAAGTGGTGTATGATGTATTTTGCAAGAAAAAAATTGTCATTGATTGACAACAATTACAATACTATAGAGTGGGAAACCTTAGGTATGGTATATTACATAAATTTTGACATTACTTACTATCTAAGAAGTTCATTTTTTAAAATGTAAATCATAATTTAATTTAGAGTTTGATATATATATAGTAAACAAGTCGATAAACTCTGGAAACATAAGTCGATGGTTGATGTTGTTCCAAGAATATGACTTCAAAATTTGTGTCAAATTAGAGAAATCCAATGTTAAACATAATTATCTATCATGGAGATGAAATAAGGAACTTGAAGGAGAGGGTGGGAGGAGACTTTCCCTAATGCTAACATGTGTTCAGGTTCCTTTTCCGGGGCTATCTAGGGATGTCATTGTGTTTGTGGCACAAAGGCACTAGACAAGATATAGGTATGCAAAATAGATGAATTCTAGTTCAAAAGACACTCTAAATAAAAAAATTAGTAGGTAATTTATATAGAGTCCAAATTAGCGGTATACAAATAAAATGTGTGCAACCAAGGGAAACAAATAATTTGATTAGCAGGGCATGTGCAGCATGAAGTGGGGGCATTCCTCTCTTACTAAGACAACCCAAAAATCCTATGTTCAAGACTATGGTGGCCTAAAATCTTTAAGGATTGTTTCAAATGATTAATAAATGTGCCTAGTGCCAAAAAGTGAGCAAAAAACCAAAGATAAAGAAGAGGATTTTCACAAAAACTTAAACCTATTCCTCAATGCCAAAATTTGATCATTGGGGAATCTATTTTATTGAACCTTTTGTACTAGAAAAGAAGAAAACACTTTCAATATGTAATTATGGGCATAGATCTATTCATGAAGTGAGTAGGTGTTCAAGTTGTTGGATTGATAATTGTGTAGAAGCTACAAATTCTCGTTTGAAAAGATATTATGTCACTATGGATGTCTGGTACATGCATCTTTTGATCCAGGGGCCCACGTCTTTGCAATATGATCAACCATTTATAAGTGTTTGATCGGATATTTAAGGTTGTTGTTTAGAAGAGTATTCCATACTACCGTAGCGAAAATGTTCTAACAAAGACTATGAACAAGGTATTTGCATCCATACTCACAAAATATGTGACTTGAAGAGATTAGACTACAATAATTGACTTGATGTTATTCTCTCGCAATATAGGACAACATGGAAGAAATGATAAATGTAAAACCTTTGACAAATAAAGCAATAATGTAGATATAAAACTAGGTGTTATCCTTGTAAAAAGAAGTAACTTATAGGATATAGACAACAAAATATTTTTAAAATGATTGGAAGAATTGGAGAGACTAGAGAAGAACATGCTTGTGAAATATTTAAATGAGAAATGATCAATATTATGGTGAAAAGTTATGATGCAAACAAGATCAAAAAGTAAGATTTTGAATGCTTGACATGTTGAATGGGGCAGACCCATTCATCTCTAATGTTTTATAACATTCTTCCCCACAGACCTCACGAGCAAGCCCTCTATTTTTTGTTGTGAGAAGACCATAAACCCTTTTGAAGAAAAATTAGATTGTGCCTTAAACTTGTCACAACATCAGTCAAATGCAACATATTTATATATTTTGCAATGTCACAATTCCGACGTAAAAAGGTCCTAAGTGACCATTGAGTATTTTTGACTTGCACTAAACATACTAAGGTGACTGTTGGAGTGGAAAACCTAGTTTTCAAAACGTCGCCATACAACCATTCTCCCAAGTGGAGTCTCAGGGAATTCCATTTTTAGGGATTTTTCTATGATAGGTTATGATGCTTGGTGAGAGGGTAGGGTTTGATTCTCATTGACAAAATTTACAATAGATATGTAGTCTATCTTTTGCTAGGTTTAATGTTTAATGCTTGAAATACCATGAAAATAAGAGAGAAGAATACATTGTAGCTAGCATGCAGACTGATCTCCATGAGGCAATTTTGTTAACAAAAATTCTAGCACCAGAAAATAAGCCTTACACCTACACACAATGGACCAAATATTACCTTCCTAATTATTTCAATTAACATTTTATAATAATATAGAATAGATTATAAAACATGAAACCCTGACTAAGTTTAGGTTAGTAGTCTAGCCATGATTCCTAACATTCTAATGTAATACATATAATCAAAATGACTCAAGGAATTGTGGGGAGTGGGGAGAAGAGATCTATATATAAATGATTCAAAAGTGAAAAGGCAACAAGAGATAATATATACTTGATCCTATCACAAGGCCTCCATCTACAAGAGATATTTTGCATTTCACACATTAGTAGGGGAATTTCTCTCTTCCAATACTTTATATCATCTTCATGGATTTCTTTCAATGACAACCATCTGAGATCATGGCCTTAGAAAATAGCATAATTGAAACATATAAATACATATTACATTACAAAATAGAAACACATGTCATCAGGGTACAACAAAATTTGATTTTTTTTTTGCATATATAATGCAACTACCCCTGTATATTTTCAGAGATCATATATAACTTGTTTGACATTTGATGTCAAATTAGTTTGGGAATAGAGGTAGAACATATTGTAACAATAAAATGAATGGATTACTTGTTCCAAAACTAGACAAAAATAAAATATCAAAAAATGTACCCGACCAATATATAAATATGGATACTAAATTGATTAATTACTTTAAATTATATAGTCATACGTTTTACCCAAAATTCACCTTTCTTAGTTAAGATATTCTTTATGTTTGAACAAAAACACATGGGAAGTTTAATTTTTTTGAATGACCTCTTTTTACACCATTGCTTTGTTGCTCTGTTAATAACCATGGAGACCAAAATAACCTTCCATCGTTATTTGATCGGATCACACTTTTTCATTGCATGATTGGATTCCCAGATGTCATTACAAATTTTTACAAATTTTTCTTTATCCCTCACACTGCATCTACGTTCATAAGTAATGTTTTCGTCACATTCTTCCCAATATGCATTGTGTCAAATAAATGAACTATTTTTTATGTCCTCGTATTAAGGAAACCTCATGAATTGATTAACACTAAAAAAAATGGGGAATAGTCAACATTTATGTAGATGAGATGAAACATATTACACATGGGATGCGTGTCATACAAATTGGAAAAATGATTCGTAACTTTCAAATTATCCAGCAACAATGTAGTGGAGAATATTTTCTGACCCCGCTATAAAGTGGACATTTTTCCTTTTCAATCCAAGGGTTCATCATGGTATATCACTACTATCCCATGATCTCTTATGGATGGTGAATAGGTCTTGAATCATTTGATTTATCTCTTCCAACTTAGACTTATGTTATTATTGTCATCTACTTCATGGAATCATTAACTTGATCTTCATTATCTACTTCCAGTTCCTTCTTCATCTTGTACCTACAACATCATTTCTGCTTTCTACTACTTGGTGCTTTACTGCATAGGCATTGGGGGCAAATCTAACTTTATAATTACAAAACAATCATGAAAAGGTAGTGCAATATTATAAAACATTATAAAATGTGAGAATATAATAAATATTAAAATAGATAATGAATGTATACCATGGAATGATATTCATTTTATCCCCCGTCCGTAGCCATGTGTACTTTCACCACAATGTTTGTAGATGTTGCTATTAAAACTCTTCGGAACGTCTAGTACAACAATAATTTTTACCGGGGAAATAACATTTACCGTCACCCTTTTCACCCCTTTAATTCTTTTCCCATCTCTAATGTTTCTGACATTCTTCCCCACAAACTTATACTAAAACTCAGAAATATCTATTTTTTTAATTGCGCCCGAGAATATAAAACCCTTTTTTGAGCTGTCGTTAGTAGCAAACTTATGTAACATCACATCCGTCTAACATATTTATAGATTTTGTAGCGTCACAATTCTGATGTAAAAAAGTCCTAAGTGGCCGTTGGTATTTTGACTTGGTGAGCATAATAAGGTGACCGTTGGAGCAGAAAACCTAGTTTCTAAAATGTTGCAATTACGACATACATTTTACTCAAAAATAGCGAGACATTCTGAGTGGAAAGTGGCAAGGAAGGCGGCGTTAGCATTATGCAAGAGAGAGACAATACACATCTTCTAAGCGATGAAGGAGGCGTTCAATGGAAAATGTGGCAAAGAGGCGTTCCGATTGGAAAACGATGGAAAGCAGCTAGCAGTATGGCAAGGAGATAGCGATATTTGGAGAGGCGTCAAGCGTGTGGAAAATGACGTTATCGGGGCAACATGATTTTTTTTTTTATAAGAAATTTCACCTATTTGTGACAATATGGACAATTTGTCCATAACACCGCAAATAAAACGTCGAGATTTTTTACAATATGTAGTAGTGTTGTTTCCTTCATCATTTATATAATATATAAAAAACTTTAGAATATAATTAGAAATCTTTGAATTCAAAAAAGTCGTCATAAACACATCTAACATCCCATTGTGTAGGAAATAACACTTTCTTCTACATTGATACAAAAGTTAGGAAATAACATCTCTCCCTATTTATTTTTTTACTTTCACTATGAAGGAATTATTTTGGCCTAGGAGAGGAGTATGCATAGAGGAACAACAATTTCATTATAAGTAGACTTTTCTTAAATGAAATATGAGAAACCATTCAGTGGTTTCAATTGAGTTTCTAGGGTAAAATATTTGTGTGA
>SNQJ01S0078859.1:60357-87614 GCA_010110895.2 Picea sitchensis
ATTTGTTTTTTTAGTAGGGAATGGGCACCATAAGATTATTAAAAATATAGATTATGTAATTATTTATCAAAGCTAGAAACATTTATGTATATTTTGTTAGTTATAATAGCACATTGTTTTCACTTTGATTTTTTCACCTTATGCCAAGTTATGGGTTTTTCTTCTCAAAGAAATTTACATTTCTCCCAAATTTCCTAACTCTTAATATTGTTGGAAAATTAGGGAATTGTATAAGTAATTAACTATGAATTCCGAGGGAGAAATGTGGTGTTGATAGACATTGTTACAACATTGAAGAAAAAGTGAGCATACTCAACATTTATGGAAAAATGTATGAGAATGATAAACCAATCCATAGGATCATTTATGTATACATGAAATTTTAACTAACTCCCACAAAATGAGGAATATTTAGTCCACTTTTATCACCTTAGGTGCACCATAGATCCCTATTTCATGCCTCCACATGTGAATGAGTTAACTTGGTAGATATCACCTCTAGTCATTTTGTCTGATTAATCGACCACTTGGTTGACCTACCTATTGTCCTTTTATTGCCACAAAAATGACATTGTTCAACTCCAGAAGCTCTAGAGTTAGGAAGACATTTCTATTCTATCAACACTCCCATCATCATAATTCTTAGGGGATTCAAGGAGTGAAATTATATCTACATGCCCCCATAATTGCTACTTCCTAAATCCTAAGCATAGCTCGAAGTTCCACATACTCATCTTTTGTCAACAATTTCGTACAAATATCAACAATATTCTAATTTTTCTTGCAATAAACATGAGACACAACTTTTTCCTGTACCAACTTGCTCAAATAATGAGCTTGAAGCTCCAAATGCTTCATTTTACCATGAGAAATAGGGTTATCAACTACTTGTATTTCACTTTGATTATTACAATTTATAATTGACATTTAAAAAGGAACCCTGAGATCACCCATCGGGTTGCAAGTACACAATCCTTTTATGCCAACATTAATGACACCTATATATTCAAACTCTATGGTTGATAAAGAAATAACCTTCTGCTTCTTACGAGACTACACTATGGGTCCAAATCCAAGATGAAACACATAGGATGAAGTTTATTTCTTTTCATATCCATCTGTAGCTCAATTTGAATCAGTATGAGAGACCAATTGGTTTTCATTATGATTGCAGTACCTTATACCAACCATATATGTATCCTTGATATAGTGAAAAATTCTCTTTTTGTCCTTAAAGTGGATCTCTTTTAGATCCTGCATGAACCTGGAGACCACATTGACAACAAAGGAAATATTAGGTTGAATGTGAGGAGATGAGGAAATCACATTAGAATGAATATAACACAGAAGCACATAAGAAGCATAGTTTAAGAAAAACAAAGATACGATTGTGCAACTCGCTAGGAAGGGTTCACTTGATCATTATTGTTCGGTAAAAAGAATCACCTTACCTCAAGATTCAAATGCCACGGGAGCACGAAGGTAGTTGACACAAGATAATAATACTAACTAGCTCTTATGGAGGAGATCTCGATGCGATTATTTTCTAGAAAAGGAAATCAAACTGCAGATTATAAGGCCACCAAATCGTAAAATGTGGGCTCACATCATTGATGAAGTAGGAGCTCGCGAAGGAGCAGTCCAATTCACTTATAAAAGAGTATAGGTTTGTATTAAAGAGTAGGGGGTCTGGACGGGGAGAAAGAGAACTCACGCTATCATGGGATTTTCTTTTTGAAATTATAGTCATAGGAGGAATTTGGACAACAAAGAGACACATTTCTCTTGCTTTATGCCTTAGAATTCTTTCTAATAAAAGGAAACCAATGACTAATTTTTGATTTGGTATTTCTATTCAGACTCAATTTACATACCTGTTTTATTTTGTGGTTTTGCAATTTATATTGGAACTCGTTATTTTTTATCACTTCTAATTAAATCTTTTGAAACTCTATTTTATTGGCATATTGTGTCGAGTGAAGTAGAATTAATGGTGTTGCCTTTCTGTTAAAAAATTGTTATTTCTTTCACTGAAATGTTATGAAATCTACTTTCATGATTATGCATTATGTTAATTAACCAAATATCAAATAAGGAAACATCATTATTATTGAAGATTGCTTTTATGATTTATGATAATTGATGTGTGTACTTTGTCAGATGATGAGTCTCTCGTCAATTCCTTCTAAGTGGCTTATCATTAATAACCCTTTCCTTTATTTGATATTCATTTCCTGTTAGTTTGTAAGGTACCATATGTAATGTAATATACAGAAACTAAAATATTCATCCAAATGCCAATGGAACAACAAAATATTGAGAATAACAACACCAACAATAATACCATTATTGAAAGAAAACGATGTTCACTTGCCTCTTCTAGGGGGCAACCTCCAACAAAGGAGCGCTTTATTACAATGATTCTCAAGATACATATTTCTCATGCCTCCTACTCTTATTTATACTAATTCTATCTTCTAAAGAACATTCTAGAGGAAGATCTTTATATAAGTGGAAACTTCTATTAGGTCTTCTTACATTGACTTGTTCACATTTATTAAATAGGCCTTATTAACTAAGTTCGGCCTTTATTACATGGAAAATATATTATTCTACCTACGTGAGTGGTTAGGGAGGTTAGGTCCCTAACATGCCCTCCTCCTTGAAGAATAGCCTTGTCCTCAAGGTTTGAGATGAGGAAATTTTTGCAGAATGGTGGCCGAATCCCAGGTGGCATATTCTAGAGTTGTATCTTTCCACTAAACTAACACTTCCTTGATGGTGCGATGACGAAGACGATGCTCTCACTGATCCAAGATGGCTTGTGGTTGCAACCAAATTGAACCTTCTTCATCCAACTCAGGGAGACTAGTTTGATTTTGGCACTTAGTTCCAATCACTTTCTTTAAGCATGAGACATGAAAAATAAGATGGAGCTTAGAATGTCTGGGTAGAGCTAATTAGTAGGCCACATGCCCCACTCGCTTGAGGACTGTATAAGGACCATAAAATTTGGGATCAAGTTTATAACAATGTTCAACTTTGAGTGAAGTCTTCTTATAAGGTTGCATATGAAGAAACACTTGGTGTCCTTCAACGAATTGATGTTGAGAATGACCTTGATATTCTTTTTTCTTCATGCGATTATGAGCCATGACCAAATTTTCTTTGAGGGTACAGAGAATGGTTTTTCAGAATGTAAGATTTTTTCAACCTCCTGAACCTTCAAGACACTTGACATATATGAGAGAGATGACAGTGGCTTTTTTCCATAGATTGCTTCAAAAGGAGTCAAGCGAGTAGTTGCATGGTAAGATGTGTTGTACCACCATTCAACTAGGGGTAACCATTGATCCCAATGATTTTTTCTGTAGGATTCAAAACACCACAAATATGTTTCAAAACACTTGTTGACAAATTCAGTTTGACCATTAGTCTAGGGAGAATAGTTGGTGCTGAGATGCAATTGGGTTCTCTAAAGTCTGAACAATTCTTGCCAAAAATTGCTGGTGAAAGTTGGATCTCTGTTAGAGACAATAGAATGAGGCATGCCATGAAGTTTGAAGATATAATCCATGCAAACTTGATCCACTGTGGATGCGGTGAATGGGTGTTGAAAAACACATAAATAAGCATATTTGGGAACATGATCTACTACCACCATGATGACTGACTTATTGCCTGATTTAGGTAAGCCAACAATGAAGTCCATAGAAATATCCCTCCTAATAGCAGGGGGAATCATAAGCTGTTGAAGTGTGCCTAGAGATTTGATTGTTTCTCCCTTGTTGCGTTGACATACATCAAACTCATCCACAAAGGCGCATATGCCCTGTTTCATACCATCCCAGAAAAAATAATGTTTGATTCATTCATAGGTTTTGGTAAACCTGGAATGCCCAATTGTGGGTGAAGTATGAAACTCAGAAAGGACCATGGATTTAAGTTGTGACTACTTTCTTAAATACAGATGGATTTGTAACAAATCTCTTCATTGTGCCAAGAGTACCTTGGAGAATATGGATAATGGTGTTGCAAGTGATGGATCAAGATATAAAGTTTGGGGTCTTGCAACCATTCCTGACGAATAACTTGGAGCTCGTCGGTTCCTTTTTTGTTCTGTTTCTTTCCTAGGGGTTAGGGTTTACAAGGTTTCTACAAATAAGGGTTTACCCTGTGCTATAGATCTATGAAATACATGTGGGTTTGAACAATAGTACTCGACCCAATATCGCAGGGCACTAACAAAGGAGGCTCGATCGTACCCTTATCCATACTACCTGATTACCTAGGTACTAGAGAGTATATTCTCGAGTGCTGTTCTCAGTGTCACTATAACAATCAATCAACCGATCAACTAATATAGGGATGGTTTTAGGAAAGCTAGGGGGATCTTGATATACCTACAAGTACGTGGGAGTGATGGATGTGTACAGATTATGTCTGATGCAGTACTACTCGAGGGGTACCAACAAGGGTTACAGAGGTTTCCAACAAGGTGAAACATTTTTTCTAGACAACACCATGAAATCTTTTGTATGTCCTGTGTGTAGTCTTCCCCACCATAGTTTTACCTGTTGAGCGACATATCACAATTATTTAAAGACACCGATAAATATTTCTTACCCTAAAAAAAATTCCCACAGTTTTCGAAGAGGAAAGTGCTTTGATACCACTTGTAAGGTACAAGATGTAATGTAATATGGAAAACCAAAAATATTTAGCCAAATACCAATGGAACAACAAAATATTGAGAATAAAAACACCAACAATAATACATTTATTGAAAGAAAACAATGTTCACTTGCTTCTTTGAGGGGGAAACCTCCAACAAAGCAGTGCTCTATTACGATAATTATCAAGAAAAATATTTCTCATGCTTCCTACTCTTATTTATAGTAAATTTATCTTCTAAAGAACATTCTAGAGGAAGATCATTCTAGAAGCAAAAGCTTCTATTAGGTCTTCTTACATTTAATTGTTCACATTTATTAAATAAACCTTATTGACTAATGGCACAGACCCCCAACCTCACCTGAGGTCCACTGACCTCCCGACCAAAGGATCTTCAAATTTACAGGAGCTGGATTAGCTCTCTAGTCCCCCCTCGACCTTTTCTTTAGCTTTCCAGAGGCATTTTTCTCCAAATTCGTGCCAAAATGGCTCTCTGGTAGGCTCCTACTAGTTAGGTGCTGCCTCCGCATGACCCCATGATCGAAACCAGAAGCTAACCCCTTTAACTCCACTGAATTCAGGACTTTAGAGCCTCATAAATCAATACACACGATCCTAACAAATGTTGGATTGATGAAGTGTCGAATCTATGAAAGGATTGACGGTTGAGGGTGGTGACAAGTGGATGACCTTGATTCCTTCGGGATTCAGGGATTCAGAGAGTCTCCTGTCTCCAACTCTTGCAACCCTCCAAATTCCAGATGAGTGGAGTGGATCTCCACCCTCCACGTATCCCCTCTAAGATCAACGATTTCGACTTGCTCCGACCTTCGGGCCTCCAGGAGCCTTGGCCCTCTACGCCCCTTGAAACTTATGAAGCTTCTTCCTACCAAACCCTTCGACATGTTGACAAATGTTAATGTGATTGATGACCTAGATGGACTCCGAGACTCTATGTCTTTGAGAGCCCTCAATCCTCTTGCCTCTGTTCCTCTTGAACAACGAACCAATGTAGTACTAATTTGGTGCCACGTGTCACCCCAATCCAATGATCAGGATAATATTTGGACCTCCGAAAGTCTTAGGAATTTGAAAAATTTACCTTGGGTTCCTCCAAAGTGCTCCAGTTCTAGAATATGTGATCACACAACACATGTTCTCACGATATCTGACGACTAATAATGATTCGGGCCTCCGGGGGCTTAAACTTATTTGGACCTTGAATCCTCTGAACGCCAAAGGGCGAAGAGCTTCGATTCTTATACCCTGCACAAATCTCGTAGATCTAATGGTGGTCAGGTTTTCGACCAACTCTTTGTCTGATCTTAGCCATCCATTTCTGTTCTTCGACGATCTTCCTCCCTTATAAGATTTGAAAATGAAATCTTCTTGAACTTTGAAGATTTCAAAAATATTTCTCCTCGAATATTAAATACTTAAAGGGTTTCGACCCTTTGATATACTCCTCGATCTGCTCCAACACTTAGCCTCTTTAAAGATTTTCCTCTTTCCTTAGAGGAATTCAAAAACTATGAAGAGTGTCGACCCTTCTGCACTCCTTATAGGGGAATTTCAACAGAAAACAATACACTCTGAGGAGTATATTCACACACTCCTTACATGGTCTTTGCAAGAATCCTCTATCTCTCCTGAGCTTCAACTTCCTTCTGAAGATACAAGGTCTACACACTCCTTTCGCGGACACTGTGTGCTCCTTGACCACATAATTCAGAAGAGAAACAATTGAATCTTATGCTAAACTTGTAAGCTCATTCACAAAACACAAAACACATGAAACACATGCATGAACATGTAAACACATAATGTAAAAGTTAACCCATTCAAGTGATTAACTCAAATATAGATAAACACACATTTGAAGAAAATGTCTCCTTCTCATATATTCAAGTAAAATATGTATATACAGAGTTATTACAAAACCTCTCTGTGCTTCTTTTTACAATAGCTCTGCAACAATGAGCTCTTCTCCAACAACAAATCCCTCTCAACAACTCCAGTCTCAACAAAAACAACCACAACCACAACAACAACCCTTACAAATGAATTAAGAAACACATTATATACATGAAGGGGATTCTTAAGCCTTCCCTCCTTTCCTACCTACTGCTCTCCTATCATAATAAATGAGCATTTACAAGCAGATATGAGCTAAGCTCGAAATCTGTACAATACATCCATACACTACAGAGATTACATCCTACTAAGATTTCTTAGGATGGACTTAGCCTCCAAACATTTAAAGACCATTTATTACATTGGTTTTCAAAAATCAAAAGTTTTCTCCTTCCTTTGGGAGTCTAATCAACTCCTAAGTGCACTAGATGATGTGCTGTGCTCTAGCCTATCCTCTTTTAATGCTGATGGCAATGCTCCTGCATCATACTCCTCAGGCCAAAAATTCATGGACTCCTTTCCATGAGCTCCTGCACTGTCTTGCCATGCTTTTGAATGTCTACTTTAGTTACCCAAGTGACATACTCTTCTGGATGGTCCTTCCACTTAACCAAATATTCAAAATATGTTTCCCTTCTGGTCTTCTTACCAGTTCTTTGATCTAATATCTTCTCCATCTGTGGCTTTTCTACTGCAAGCATTGCTATCTCCAATGAATATTCTCTTCATGGTCCTCTATTTCCCCTGTGTTGTCCATCCTGTTAGGATACATGTCTTCTACATTGAATATTGGTGATATGTCAATGTCTTTTGGTAGCTCGATTTCATAAGCATTTTTAGCAAATTTTCTTAGGATCATACAAATTCCTATCTTTTTCATCTTCAACTTGTTATATTTTTCTTGTGGGAATATCTCCTTCCTCAACTGTGCCAAAAATTGATCTCCAAATTCAAACTTAGCTTCCCTCCTTTTCTTATATTCTCTGCTCTTATATTTCTGATTACTCTACTGTAATTGTTCCTTTATTTTCTCATGCAATTCTTGCATCTAAGCAACAAAATCTTCTGCTCCTGCGCTTCAGAACTCACTCTATCCCAAATCTCTCAATTTTGAAATTCCCCTTGGGTCAATTCCATACACAATCAGGAATGGAATCTTCCCAGTGCTTCTATTTGGTGAATCATTGTAGGAAAACTTTGCCTGGGGTAGAATTTGATCCCACTGACACTGATGTGTAGTGACCAAACTCCTCAACAAGTTCCCTAGACATCTATTTACCACCTCAGTTTTCCCATCTGGTTGAGGGTGATATGATGAACTGAAGGACATATTTGTCCCCAAATTCTTCCACAATGTTCTCCAAAAGTGTCCTACAAATTTTGTGTCTCTGTCCGACACAATACTCTTGGGAAAGCCATGCAACCTGCCAATCTCCTTGAAAAGCATATTTTCTATATGAGTAGCATCACCAGTTTTTTGGCATGGTATGAAATGTGCCATTTTTTGAGAATCTGTCCACCACTACAAATATGGAATCACTCCCTCTCTGGGTTCTTGGTAATCCCAACACAAAATCCATGCTGATGGCATCCCAAGGTTTGTCTGGAATAGACAATGGATGATAAAGACCAATGTTCTGCTGTCTTCCTTTTTCATACTGACAAATTCTACATTTGTTTACAAAATTATTTACTTCAGATCTCATACTTGGCCAATAGTATGAGGAACTCAACTGTGCATAAGTTTTGTCTTGGCCAAAATGTCCTACTAGGCCTCCACTATGCTTCTCTTTCAAGAAATTGTCTCTCATTGAGCATATCAGTATGCACAATTTGCTTCCTTTGAACAACAGTCCCTCCTGGATCAAGTATTCCATCCATGGGCTTCTGTTCCTTATCAAAAGATTTGCACAGGTTTCATAACCTTCTTTGAAATTTGCTTCTTCACTATACATTCCCTTAAGGTGTTCAAACCCCAAGGTTTCCACTTGAAATTATTGCATAATAAGGCATCTCCTACTCAAAGCATCTGCAACCTTATTTGCACTCCCACTGATATGTTTAATGAAAAAAGTGAAATTTTTCATAAACTCTACCCACTTTGCATGCCTTTGATTCAATTTTTCTTGTCTAGTTATGAACTATAAAGCTTTATTATCACTGTACAACACAAATTATTTGGGAATAAGATAATGCCTCCATTTCTTTAAGGCACTAATCACTTCATAAAATTATTTATCATATGTGGAATACTTATTTTTCTTATCATTCAATTTCTCACTGAAATAAGCAACATGTTTGTTGTCCTGGCTCAATACTGCTCCAATTGCTAATCCACTAGCATCACACTTTACTTGGAAAGTTTTCATAAAATATGGCAGAACCAGAATTGGTTGTTCTGTTATCTTAGCCTTCAATGCTCTAAACCCTTTTTCAGTTTCTTCTATCCAATTGAAAGACTTATGCTCTTTCTTTATGGTGTCCAATATGGGTGCACATATGCTACTAAAATTTCTGATAAACTTCTTGTATAAACTTGCTAATCCATGGAAGCTTCTTACCTCAAATATGCTTCTTGGAGATGGCCAATCTTTGATTGCTTTCACCTTCTCTGGATCCATATTCAATTTGTTTGAAGAGATCACAAAGACCATATATGTGAGCTCTGTCTTCATAAAAGAGCATTTCTTCAAATTTATTAACAACTTCTCCTGTTGTAACCTTCTCATCACTAATGTCAAGTTCCTTAAGTGCTCCTCTTTAGTTTTATTGAAGACTAGTATATCATCCGAATATACAATAACAAACTTGCCTATGAAGTCTTTTAGTACTTCATTCATCAACCTCATAAATGTGCTTGGGGAATTTGTTAAGCCAAATGGCATAACAAGCCACTCATACAATCCTTCATTTGTATTGAATGATGTTTTCCATTCATCTCCTTCTCTCATCCTTATATGGTGATAACCACTTTTCAGATCTATCTTAGAAAAATAACTTGCTCCACTCAAGAATCCATTAAATCATCCATTTTGGGTAAAGGAAATCTATACCTGATGGTGATCTTGTTGATGGCTCTAGAATCTGTACACATTCTCCATCCTCCATCCTTCTTTGGACTCAGTACAATTGGTACTTCACATGGGATCAAGATCTCTCTCACTAAACCCTTCTCCAATAGATCTTGGAACTGATTCTTGACCTCTTCATTCTCTTGAGGTGTCAACCTATATGCTTCTTTGTTTGGAAGACTTGCTCCTGGAATAATATCAATGTGATGACTCCTGCTCCTAATGGGTGGCAATGAGTAAGGTAACTCATCCACCACTATGTCAACAAAATTTTCCAGTAGTTCTTGAATTTCTTTAGAAAGGTCATCCATAGTAGTAGTTGTAAGGATGACTGTATGATTTCTTACCACAATAAACTACATCTCTTGATCCTTCTTAAATTCATTCAAGAGTTCCTTCCCACTCATGAGAAGTATGCTTGTGTTGGCTTCTTCCTTCACCTTATTATCCTCTATTGGCAACAACATGTGTGTTCACCCATTCTTCTCAGGTGTGTAAGTGTTATTCCTCCCATCATGTATGCCATTTCTATCAAACTTCCGTGGCCTTCCCAACAGAACATGGAAAACATCCATGGGTATTACATCACATACAATTTGATCATTATACCCTCCTATTTTAAATTCAACCTTTCACTATATACTTACCATTACTTGGTGTCCTTTCTGTAGCCATGATACTTTATTTGGATTTGGATGTGCAGTTGTCTCTAGCTCTAGTTTTTCCACCATCTCCGTGGATACTATATTATCAATGCTTCCATTGTCTGTGATTACCTTGCAAACTCCATCCTTGGTCTTGCAAGAAGTCCTGAACAAACTGCTCCTCTAAAGTGGTTCTTTCTCCACCTCTTTCTCTGGTTTCAAGAGAACCTTCCTCATCATGAGTGATTTCCCATCTTCAACTGCTTCTGCCTCAATACTCCTCTTCTATGCTTCAGAAATGTGATCTTCTCCTCCTCCTTCTTTCTTCCTCCCGGGACATTCCCAAGACATATGCCCTATCTTTCCACATGCATATCATCTCACTTACCCTCCTCGACCTCTTCCTCTTTCTCAAGAAAAATAATTTCTTCCACCATACTGTCTTCCTCTGGAGCTTCCTCCTCTCTTTGTATGACTGTGGAATTTTTCAGTCTTAGCTTTGGGTTTCTGGGAATTTTCATGGACAATCCCATTACCTCTATGTGGAATTTTTCCTCTACCTCATTGGATTTTCTTTCTGGCCAACTTCTTCTCTACTTTCAGGGAAACCTGATAAGCATCTTCTACTGTCCTCATGGTCATCACGTTGATTTCATCTTGAATTTCATATCTCAGGCCATTGATGTACCTGGAAACCTTCTCTTCATCACTTTAATGATGAACAACTCTAATATTCAACCTACTAAACTCCTCTGTGTACTCTTTCACTGTCAACCCTTTCTATATCAAGTTTTTCAGCCTCCTGAACAGATTTATCTGATAGTCTTTGGGTATGAATTTAGCCTTTCGTTTGGCTACCATTCTATTCCAACTTTTAATTTTTTGTTTTCCTTTGCTTCTTTGTCATCTTGCAGTTCATCCCATGATAGTGCTGCATGTCCTTTTAGTCTAGTGACAACATGCCTTACTCTCCTCTCATCATCAATCTCCTCATACTCAAAGTACTTATCCATAACTCTGACCCAATCTAGCAACTTTTCTACATCTAAGTTACCTTCATACATTGGAACCTCCATCTTTGATCTGACTCCTATTTTCACAACAACTCTTAGCAAATGTTCTTCTGCAACTTCACCTCTTGCAACTCCTTATGCTTCTACTTCTTCACTCTCAACCTCACTAACATCACCTGCATCTAGTGCTCTTCTCTATGCTGTTTCCATAGCATCTAGCCTTGCACAGAGTCTTCTCATTTCTTCTTCCATTGATGGATTTTCCACAGGTCTATCCCTGTGTCTTCTTGGTGGCATTTTATCAAATATCTCTCTCACAGAGTTAAAATACAAGCTCTAATACCACTTGGCACATAACCCCAACCTCACCTGGGGTCCACTGACCTCCCGACCAAAGGATATTCAAATTTATAGGAGATGGATCAACTCTCTATGTCCCCTTGGACCTTTTCTTTATCTTTCCACAAGCCTTTTTATCCAAATTTGGGCCAAAATGGCTCTTTGGTAGGCTCCTCCTAGTTAGGCGCTGCCTCTGCATGACCCCAGGCTCAAAATCGGGGGCTAACCCCTTTAACTCCATCGAATTTGGGTTTTCGGAGCTATCGCGCTCTGAGAGCCTAAGAAATCAATACACATGATTCTCCCAAATGTCAGATCGAAGAAGTGTCGAATCTCTGAAAGGATCGACAGTTGAGGGTGGTGACAAGTGGATGGCCCTGATTCCTTCAGGATTTGGGGCTCTGGAGAGTCTCCCGTCTCCAACTCTTGCAACCCTTCGAATTCCGGATGAGCAAAGTGGATCTTCACCCTCCACATATCCCCTCTAAGATGAATGACTTCGGCTTGGTCTGACCTTCGGGCCTCTGGGAGCCTTGGCCGTCTACGCCCCTTGAAAATTTTGAAGCTTTTGCCCGTCGAACCATCCAAACCATTGACAACTGTCAATGTAATTGATGACATATATGGACTCTGAGATCCCTCACTCCTCTTGCCTTTGTTCCTCCTGAACAATGAACCAACAAAGTACTAATCTAGCGCCACTTGTCACCCCAATCCAATGGTTAGGATAAGATTTGGACCTCCAGAAGTCTTAGGAATTCACAAAATTTACCTTGGGTTGCTCCGAAGTGCTCTAACACTGAAATACACGATCACATGACACATGTTCTCACGAGATATAACGACTAATAATGATTTGGGCCTCCGGGGGCTTGAAATCCTTTGCACCTTGAATCCTCTGAACATCGAAGTGCGAAGAGCTTCGATGCTTATACCCTGTGCAAATCTTGTAGATCTAATGGTGGTTGGGTTTTCGACCTTTGACTGATCTTAGCCATCTGTTTCTTTTCTTTGACGATCTTCCTCACTTAGAATATTTGAAAACGAAATCTTTCTGAACTTTGAATATTTCGAAAAGATTTCTCCTCGAATCTTAAAGAATTAAAGGGTTTTGACCCTTTGATATACTCCTCGAGCCACTCCAACACTTAGCCTCTTTAAAGAGTTTCCTCTTGCCTTAGAGTAATTCGACAACTCTGAATAATGTTAGCCCTTCTGCACTCCTTACAAGGGATTTTCAACAGAAAACAATATACTCCGAAGAGTATATGCACACACTCCTTGCGTGACCTTTGCAAGAGTCCTCTATCTCTCCTAAGCTTCAACTTCCTTCTGAAGATACCCAATCTTCACACTCCTTGCACGGGAACTGTGTTCTCCTTGACCACTGAATTCATAAGAGAAACAATTTAAGCTTATGCTAAATTCGTAAGCTCATTCACAAAACAAAAAACACATGAAACACATGCATGAACAGGTAAACACACTGTAACAATGAACCCATTCAAGTGATTAACTCAAAGATAGATAAACACACATTTGAAGCAAATGTCTCCTTCTCATATATTCAAGTAAAATATGTATATACAAAGTTCTTACAAAACCTCTCTGTGCTTCTTTTTACAATAGCTTTGCAACAACAAGCTCTTCTCCAACAACAACTTCCTCTCAACAACTTCAGTCTCAACAACAAAAACCACAAAAACAACCCTTACAAATGAATTAAGAAACACATTATATACACGAAGGGGCTTATTGAGCCTTCCCTCCTTTCCTACCTACTGCTCTCCTATCATAATAAATGGGCATTTACAAGAAGATACGAGATAAGCTTGAAATCTGTACAATACATCCATACATTAAAGAGATTACATCCTGCTAAGATTTCCTAGGATGGCCTCATCCTCCAAACATTTAAATACCATTTATTACATTGGTTTTCAAAATTCAAAAAGTTGCTCCCTCCTTTGGGAGTCTAATCAACTCCTAAGTGCGCTGGATGATGTGTTGTCCTCCATCCTGTCCTCTTTTAATGCTAATGGCGATGCTCCTACATCAACTAATGTCAACCTTTATTACATGGAAAATATATTATTCTACCTACGCTAGGGGTTATGGAGGTTAGGTGCCTAACATAGTCATACACAGACAACATTCATAGATGGTAAGATAATTACTTACATGTTGTGGATGAGTAAACATCATCTTGCGAAATAACCTATGAGATCGCTGGTTCATATTTACTTGTTTCTCAAGAATATCAAATCGTATCTTTGGCTATCAATACAATGTATATATAAATGTTGTTATCTATTTCTAGTAGCGATAATTATCGTGCTTAAAGATTCTTTGGACAATGAATGTTTTCTAAGTCTTGAGAATTAATCATTATCATATACACTTTAATTTAGTACTTGCTCTCAATTGAGATAGGATTAACATATTTGTTTTCTTTTCTATGTTAAATTTAATCAGAGCTTGAATGATTAAGTCTCTTCTATAAAGAGAAAATATATCAAGTGGAAAACCAATCCCACATATTGGTTGGAAACTACCATCCCAAACGAAACAAGTCTAATTGGGACTTATGATCAGGTAGTTATCCCCTGTTGACAAGAAATAATTTATTCATTTCCTGTTAGTCTTATAGAGACAACATTCATAGATGATAAGATAATTGCTTGCATGTTGTGGATGAGTAAACATCATCTTGCAAAATAACCTATGAGACAATTGTTTCTTATTTCCTTGTTTTTCAAGACTATCAAGTTGTTTCTTTGACTATCAATACAATGTAGATATAACTATTGCTATCTATTTCTAGTAACAATAGCTATTGTGCTTAAAGATTCTTTAGGATACTGAATTTTTTCCAAGTCTTGAGAATCAATCATTCTTATCTACACTTTAATTTAATACTTGCTCTCAATTGAGATAGGATCAAACGATTAGTTTTCTTTTCTATAAATTTATGTTAAATTAAATTAGAGATTGAATGATTGAGTCTCTTCTCCAAAGAGAAAATATCTCAAGTGGTAAACCGATCCCACATATTGGTTGGAAACTACCATCCCAAACAAAAACAAGTCTAACTGGGACTTGTGATCGAGTAGTTATCCCATGTTACAGGAGGGAATTTTTCCTCCTATCAACAATTGGTGCTAGAAGGAGGGAAGATGAAAAGACGACCCTATGGAGCCATTATTCTGAATGTATTTAACTACTCATGGCTCCTATACATAATTTTGTTTTGGAACATGCTTTCAGTTCTCCTTGACCCATTGGAAGCATTTCCAAGAAGATAGTCAATTCCTTGTCGAAATTGAAATTTGATGGTGAGGGTGTAATATCTGCATTTTATCATCTTTCTCGTTTTAATATTAAATGTATTTCTTTTAGAATATTTAATGATAATTATATATACATGTTATTCACTCTCACATTACAAGGGAGAATCATGTGTTGGTTTGAAATGTTGCCAACAAAATCTATTCACACGTGGAAACAATTTATGGAGTTATTTCTCAGTTCTCATGAGGATTATAATTATAATGATGTGTGTTTGGAATTAACAAATATAGGAAAGTTTGAAGGTGAGCTTGCTGATGAATTATTTTCCAAATTTATGTTAACTTGCTTCAGATTACGTGAGGATGATTAACCTTCTAGAGAAGATGCAATAGCTTGGTTTCTCTATCTTAATTTGCTTTCTAACACACATGACAAGAAAACAATGATGAACTTGAAATTGATATTTCTAATGATATGCATGTTGCTAAAGTTATTGTCTCATCAATTAATGTTGATTCGAGTTCTAATTCTTTTGAGTCCACTAATAACACTAAAATTGTTATGCAACGACAAATGCTAGGATTTTGTAATATACAGTTTCAGGAACAAGAGAAAGTGTTTGAGGATTCAACTCTTATATTAAACAATGATACTAAAACTCTTGTTGAAAGAGATATGGTGGAAAAAGACTTAATGCTTACAAACCTTGAAATTGCAAGTGTAAGTAATGGCTATATTAATGGTGATATTACATTTTCTTCTTCTCATATTGAAAAAGGTCCCCTCATCCTTACACAAAACTTATCATTAAATCAGAGTTTGCATGATAATTTTTCTCTTGAAACAATTAATGAAGGTTATCCTATCAAAAGGGAAGCATTTAAATTTTTACACTTTGAAATATTTTACTCTTTGTATCCAGAATGTTTGCAATCATAGTATACACTTTGATATTAATGATTTTCAAGTTAAGACTATGCTATGGTCAAATTCTAGTTTGATGCAAAGTGATGGAAAAATGTCTTACCAGAATGAGGGAAATGTTTCCATTCAATCTAATTCATCTCAATATTATGAAGAAGAAAGTGATCTTTTTATGAACACTACCTATGAAACACGTGCATGTTTTTTTAGTTCATTTGATGTCATTGGAAATGTTGAGTTGGTTTGTAAGTTGAAAATGGATGAAATTATTTCTCATGTTGTATTAGATATTAATGACACCGAGGAACTTCACCACAAGGTGATGGTTATGTCAGGATGCCATGCCATTAATTCCAAACTTGAACATGGAAGGAAAAATGAGGTAATTTACCGCAAGGTAATGTCAAACTTTCATTTTGTTTTTTTCTTCAATTTAATAATGATGCCATTTCTTTAAAAAAATGTTCTCCACTAAGTCCATTTATGGATTTTCAAATCATGATCTCTATGAGATATATATTATCTCCAACAAATCTTCACAAACATTAAATGAATTCCAAAATGATTTCTATGATCCAATTGAAGTTTGGTTGGAAAAATCATTTTTGAAGAAGTTTCCATTGTATAATAGAATCCATATTATGCTCTTTGTGAATAGGAAATTAGATTTAATTCTTCCCATATTTGGATATGAAGTATTACAATCCCAAGTACTAATACTTAACTTCCATCTTTTTGTAGGACTGGAGTTACTTCGATGGTTGCATTGAGTACATGATTTCACCTACTTTGTGTTTTATTAGAACACTGTAATGTAGGAGTAGTTTACTTAAACTTGTTCTTTGGTTTTTGTTTCTTTTTATTTTTCATTTCATTTGTTTTACTTTGAACAATATATTTCTCAATAAATTTCAAACAAATTTGGTGGCCTACGCAAGTTACCTATTTTCACTTGCAAAGGACAGGTTGCAAGCTGGTTGAAATATTTTCTTACCAACTCTATTTACAACTGGAAACAAATAAGGAATTAGTTTATATTGTTTTTCACAATTATTCCTATGATGAGTTATGTAGTAAACTGCAGAATTTATGAAAAGTAAAAGACAAAACAACTAAGGATTTCCTAACAAGATCTATGTGTAGGTTTCATTTAGTTCATAATATTCTCAATTCAAACTGTTTGGACATTTTTTTACATAATTTCATTTCTTTTAAGCAACATTAGTTAGAAAATTTTGAGATGATATCATGTTTCAATGCTAACTTTGATGTTAGATGTGATTGCACAGAAGGGTTCTGGTTTTATTGTTGATTTTAATCTTTCTTTATCTACTTTTCCTACTGATATGGAGTATCTTGTGTAGAAATTTTGAGTTCCAATCATTTGGAGTATCATGTGGAAAGATAAAAATTTGGAATGAATTGTTATTTATAATGAGACACTCCAAGTTTAAGTTGTGGTCTTGTTAGTTTTTTTTTCATTTTTCTTTATCAACGGATGAACATGAATCTCCACTTAAGGACAAAGCAAGATATCACTTTACTACTTTTCATATTGTAGAGGAAGAATTTTCCTTTTGTGACCAACATTATACTTCACAACAATATTATTTTTGTTTAACTATTGGGAATGAAGATGAACCTATCACTTTTGGATTGATTTATAAAGAGGCTTCTTGAACCTTTTTACTCTGAAATTTTTGATGACATACCTTTCATGCTTTTGAGTACTTGTGAACATGAACTTAATATAGATAATCATATGAATTCTAATGTATTAAAAGAACATTAGGCAAACACTTAGAAAAATAAGTTATTGTAGATATGCATGATATTAGATATTTTACATTTTTCTTAGAAGAAGATATAATTGATTTTTATAAGGTTGATGACGATAATATATCTCCTAAATCAATATTTCTGAACGGTTCATTTATAATTGACTATGATTTAGGGAGAGGATATTCATTTTGAATACACTCCTTGCAAAGAAGCCTTTCATTCCTTGATTTCTTATAATCATTATTATTCTTATCATGCTATGCTTTATGCTTCTCATGTGCAGATAGTCCTGCCCGATCTTTCGAGAGCCCGTCTTAAGGATCATACTTTAACGAGGAACCCACTATCAATGATCCACAGTTTTGGAATCAAAAGGATGAGATGGCGAATTTGAAGTTATTTCAATATCTCACTTGTCAACCTATTAAACAAGAAAATGCTATCTTTTCAAGATTCTTGCATCATCCTAGATGTGAAAGATGAAATTCCTTTTGGTTATCATGAACAATTGTTTGACATTACTAATATTACTAATACTTTTATATACATATAGATCATTTTGATATCACAAAATTTGAATATCACGATCTTCGACTCTTGATCATTTGGAATATTAATTGCACGATAAAAAGGCATTTTTGTATTTACCCATGATTTTGCCAAATCCTTATTATCTTATTTCATAAACAAATGAAATTCTTAACAATAAGGCATGCATTCAAGGTAGTGTTATGAACACTTTCACTCCTAACTCACATCATGTAGGTTTCCTTCATATAAAATCTTTTCAGTTATTCCATATTGCTAGAATTGAATACTATGATAAAATTAGAATTTGGATGAAAATATTTTCAGTTAATTTTAAAAGAACCATCTTACACTTGCTAAATAAAGATGTTTTAATTCTTCCTATCTTTTGTTGCTTTTTCCTTATTTGCGATAATCATGTGATTGAAGATTTAAAATTACTTGGATGACCACATTGGCATATTGAAGATGTTGAGATTAAGATGAACCTTCATCATAATACATTAAGGGAAGATTCTCCTTGTCTTTCATCCCTCTTGGTTATTAATTGTATTTCTCATAATTAAATTTGCAAATATTTCTTTCTGGTCCTATCCTAGACTTTCGGTTATCGACTAACAATTATAAGGATTTGGTTTTGGAATGTTCAATGTATTTTGTCTTGTGCAAATATTGTGAAACATGAATTAATCAAGAGAAAAAAATGAAGTTGATGTAAATTGATTGATGATGTTCTTACAAGATTGAGGTCATAATTGCAAGATTAGATTAGGTTTCGTTCCTCTTTTTCAAGATTAGGTTTGCCATTTTTCTTTGTATCTTAATAAAAGGTTTGATAACTGAACATATTATATTCTAGTTTGCACATTTTTCGTTGATATTTTCTTTGATACGAAAGTATGCTTCAAGCCTAATTTTCATTTACATTTTTCCGTGCTTTGTTTCCTTTTCATTCTTTGACTTTCCATAGTCTCTTGCATTTGTTTCAATATTTTTGTACCTGATTCATTAATTATGAAATTTGAGTTATTTTGTTTTCAAATTTTAAGGAAAAATCTTTCAAGGCAGTACACATGAGATCTTCACTTTGTTATTATTACAAATGGCTTTGTTTTATCTGAAAACATTTATATCAAGGTTTCAGATGTTTCGCATTGGCTAGTGACTATGGAGGAACACAAAGACTTATTTTAAAAATTGTGATGGTTTTCTTTAAGTAGAGGAACAAGTCTATATTTATCTTTTATTTGAATCACACCCTCATCCCACCACATTAAAGAAATATTCTATATTGATAGTTTAAGGGAAAATCTTGGGGTCAAACTTTTAAAAGTATGGCATCGATTCTTTGAAAAAAATTAATCTCTTGTACTACTCTACTTCCTTTACCCAATTTCATATGCAATTATTTACAAATCAAATCTAAAGGGTTAAATTAATAAATATAAGGAAATTAAAAGCACTATAAAGTGTGGGAAGTACACATAAACCCGTTGGGGATATGGATGCTCGCTAGTAGCAAGACCATGCTTGTATGGTACTGAGACATCTTCATCGGGGCTATGGATGCTCGCGGAAAGTGAAGCAATGATGAGAAAAGAGGTATATTTTACACTTATATAGATGCTTTCTTATAATAAAACCCCATAGTCGTACCTTTTTATATTTAATAGTATGATGATAATAAAAAAATAAATTTTCTCTATCATGGATTCATTGTTTAAAGATAGAGTATTTATTAAGTACTCAAAATTTTCGACTTTTACTAGTAAATTTGTCTTATGTGGGACCCTTAATATCTTATACAATTTCTAAGAATCTTGCAAAACTTATCATTTGGATTTTAATAAACTTAAACCCCATTACATTAATAACAAAGATAACTACTTCACCCAGTGGGTTTCCATTTGGTGAGTCCTCAACAACCCCCCCTTTATTTTTGAAAAAAGCAAAGGGTCCCCCCATTGAATTTTAGAAAACACTGCTTTCATTTGCAATTGATTTTGTCTTACTTGATTTGAAAGGATGGTTTGATTATTTCCTTTCTTGGGTGTTTGGTTTTCCACACTTCTTATCATCATTTATTTTTGGCTTATCTTCTGTGAGATGATGATTTGGTGATGTAATGTTGCCGGAACAAAATCATTAGTGAAATTTCATCCATACATCTAGCTTAATGATTATGATTTTGATGATGGGATTGTTGCGTCATGTAAACCTGTCATTTCGACGCATTTTCCTCACATAAGTAATGATTGCACCATTTAAGTCTTTTTTCTCCCTGGTTACTGAACATTGTTTGTGTGCTCATTTGGAGTAATTCAAGTTGATTCCATGCCTCAATTTGCTTAAAATTGGATTATCATGATGATTCGATAGTTTGGTCAAGGTTTGGTCTTTGGTGCATATATAAGTTAGTTGAGCACTTTGGTGGATTGAAATAATTCAATTAAAAGTCAAATTTTAAGAAATTTAATCTGTGCCTTAAAAGAGTAAATGTTAAGGAGTGGAAGCAAATTGACAGTTTTGAATTTGCATAAAGCATTATTTTTTTAGGAGTCTTGCTTTCACTTAAAATTATGCATTTTCTATAATTTTCTACTCTTTGGAAAATAAAATAAGCTAAATTAAGGTTTTCTCATATGCATTTATTCTATGCTTTAAAAGAACTTATATCAAAGTTTGGTGGCAAGCATATAGTTTTCGATTTGAGCTAGGAATCAAATTTTACTAGGCTTTCATTGTTTTTCCGAAATGATGACCATAAAAAAAAAACATTAATAGAGAATCTATTAACTAATAAAACTTAGAGTTCTTACTAAAATTTATGTTTTAGGTAATCATTAAGAATATCAAAATGATATCAACTACTAAAACATTTCATGATGGGATTAGTGATTTTATGATAGCCTCTGCATAGTTCTACATTAAGACACTTTCATCATTTATCATTTATACAGTTGCAGATAAGTTTTCTTGTAATTCCATTCATCACTTCACTTCAAAAAACTCTATAATAAAAGTCATTAAATTCATTTACATGAACTCATTGTCATTTAAAAGTGACAGGTTTGATCCTCGAAAATAAAGTTGGAAAATGATAAGCTACCTATAAGTAGGTATTTCAAGTTTGTCTAAAGATTTGAATGTTTTTTTAATACGATAACATTGATAAAACAATTTTTTTTTAATCAAATCATATAAAAAAATGCATTTGGATATATTCAATATAGTAACAAACTTGTGATTATAAATATTCCAAGGTGTTACCATTTTTTAACAAATTCAACCACGGGAGTTATTGTGTTAAAAACATTTCAAATCATATAGTAAAATAAGTAATGTAATACATCAACCAATTGGTAAGATTATGTATAGAAAAAGTAATTAATTATTTTTTTAGTTGTAGGTTAAAGATTTTATCAAATGAAGATTTGTTTCGGGGATATTTGTTTTAAATTTGGAGAAATTGTTGGATTAGTAGATTTAAGTGATTATTTCTGTAAAATCTGAGTACCCTATAAATTTTTTAGCTTGCTGAATCCATTCCTATTTTCAAAAGTGAATTCTGAACAACAAAAAACAATAATTCGTCTAAATTTATATAAAAAAAAACCATTTCTTAGAACAACTAAACAACTCTTTTTTTTTGGTATCATAATAATATTCTTATTCTTATTCTTTCTTTATACGTAGGAGTGCAATAATTTTTCACAAAAATTCCATAGTTCGTTTCGTTGATATTTTGGCATGAGTTCAAAGAGATCCATTCAGAAAATAGATTGTTTTAGATCCATTTTTGGGTTTGTTGTCATATTAAATCACATCAAATATTGGTAAGGTATTTTGGTGCCAACTCTTCGCTCATGTTGCAACAACTGTTCAATGCCAACCAACTATTTATGGGATAAAAAATTATGTCACAGATTTGCCAAAAGTGAATAGAGGTTACACCAACCAACCAACTGGATCTCCTCCATAAGAGGTTACACCAACCAGATCACAAGAGGTTACACCAACCAGATTATTTTCCGGAAAAGGAAATTTTCTTTCTAAAATTACGGTCATAGGAGGAATTTTGACAGTAGAGAGGCATATTTCTCTTGCCTTATGCCTTTGGATTCTTTCTTACATACCTGTTTTCTTTTGTGGTTTTGAAACTTGTATTGGAACTCGTTATTTTTTCTATCAGTTCTAATAAAATCTTTTTAAATTCCATTTTTTTTTTTGCATATTGTGTTGAGTGAAGGAGAATTGATGGTGTTGCATTTTTGTTAAACATTTTTTTATTTTTTGTACTCAAATGTTACAAAATCTACTTTCATGATTGTGGATTATGTTAATTAATCAAAATATAAAATTAGGAAACATCATTATTATTGAAGATTATTTTTATGATTTAAATAATTGATGTGTGTGTTTTGCTAGAGGATGATTCTCTTCCAAAATATAAAATTAGGAAACATCATTATTATTGAAGATTATTTTTATGATTTAAATAATTGATGTGTGTGTTTTGCTAGAGGATGATTCTCTTGTGAATTCCTTCTAAGTGACTATTTATAATCCTTTTCTCTATTTGATATTCATTTCCTCTTAGTTATACAAGTAAAACATTCATAGATGGTAAGATAATTGCTTTCATGTTGGGAATGAGTAAATAACATCTTGTGAAATAAGCTATGAGAGTGCTGTTTCATATTTTCTTGTTTTCAGGACGATCAAATTGTCTCTTTGATTATCAATACGGTGTATATATAGCTCTTGTTATCTATTTCTAGTAGCAATAGTTATTGTGCTTAAATATTTTTTGGGATATTGAATTTTTTCTAACTCTTGAGAATCAATCATTCTTATCTACACTTTAATTTAGTATTTGCTCTCATTTGAGATAGAATCAACATATCGATTTTCTTTTTTGTAAATTTATGTTAAACAAAATCAGATCTTGAACGATTGAGTCTCTTCTCTAAGGAATAAATATATCAAGTGGAAAAACAAGCACACATATCGGTTGGAAACTACCATCCCAAACGAAAACAAGTCTAATTGAGACTTGTGATCATGTAGTTATCCCCTGTTACAGGAGGGAATTTTCTCGACCGTCAACACAAGGTTGGTCATTTCAAATGTACCTATCATATTCTCTTTCAAACCCAAAATCAAGTTATCACTACCATGAGTGATGACCAAATCATCAACATACACTGTAACTATCAAAATATCCATATTCACATGTATGATATATACTATGATATAATTGACAACACTTGAAACCAATATTGAAGAAGAACCTATCAGTCTTCTCATATCATGCCTCGAGGGATTGATTCTATAATATCCCCAAGAGTACTTGGCTGTGATATTATGTTTTATGGTGCATTATGGATGTATGTTTTTAACAAATACTTTGCATAAAATGTTTTCTTTTGATTGGTAACTTTTTACAAACAATTTTCATGTGTTATAACAATGGTAATTTTGTTAAACATCTCACATGCATCCACAATATTCATGAAATAAAAGGGACAATGTAGGCATTTTTACTATGGATGGAAAAACCCAATAGCAATACAAAGTATAGTGGCTGCATTAATGCAACTGTAATAAATCAACTAAACACACAAAAAATAATCCAAAACCTAGAATAATGCCTTTGTAACTTCAATAACTGCTACAAATCTTCTCCACACTCCTCCAAACCCTTCGTTGCTCTCTCCTATTGCTGTAATATTCCCAGGGCACAACTCCAAGAGCCCAAGACCTCTCCCTGATCTTCTCGACCTATAGAATACTCCTGCGGCCTCCTTTATACGTCGTTGTTCAACACATAAAGGGATGAATTGTTTCCCCCAAGCTCGCATGGCACATTACCAATGGCTCATGGACCCTTGTATTTCTCCTCGCGACCCGTACTATGCTCCATGACCCTTCCTCATTTCCTCATATATGTTGAAGAGGGGAATCGACCCAAAAGGGACCCCCAAAATATCTCTTTGTCACTCAAATTTGTAAGAAGGGAGATGATATAGCCTTCTAGAAACCCCACGACCACTCCAATGCTATGAACCTCCAATCGAGTCCACGATCTCCTAAAATTCCCGCAGTTCTGCAAACAAGGAAAATCGACCCTTTCTGGAAACCCATGATTCTCTCCAAGAAGAATTACTACTCCCAAACTGAAGATAAACCAAAGATGAAACTCTAATGGAAATCCTAGATGGATTTCTCCTTCTTTTTTTAGTTAGGGTGGATATTGCACCACCGAAACCAAACCCACAGTGGAAGCGTTTTGTCAAAACCCTAACAAAAACTTAACTCAAAGAGCACTCCAAAACAAGCGATCAAAACATGACGATGAAGTTGAAGAGTGCCCTTACTTTATACTTCTTTGAACCCATTCTAGATATTTCCTCTCTTTGACCAAATCCACATGAAGATTAAAATCACTTTATAACCCTTTTTAAACCGCCTTTTTATGCCAAAAAGTGATTAATTGGCTTCTGAGACATTCCCGAGCGCCGGAAGTCCCTTTCTCACCATCCCAACCTTTAGATATTTTTGTCCCAGTTCCAGCGAGATATTACACGAAGGTATCCCCTCAGATAATATGATCCAAATACTACCTTTTGTGTATTTAATTAAAGTATGCTCAATAATAATCTAAAATTGCAGAAATCATCAAAATGCAACAAAACCAAGAGAAAACTGTGCGAAAACGATCTTGATGATGGAATATGGTGAATGGACTAGCCTCAGCCCCATATAACTCCGCCAAATTTCCTGAAATCACTGTTATCATCATTTTACTCCTCTGGTAAGGTTGACATAAACCTGTAAGGTCACCTTTGAATCCAAAATAGGGAATCCAAAAATGGGAACATTACAATCCTCCCTTCCTAAAGATTGCTTGTCCTCAAGTAATGCCATCATAACCTGATGCTCCATTGACTGAGTCGGGTTGAAACCGATAATGATACCAAGGTCCCAAACCACCCTGGGATATGTGAAGCATCCTCCACTCAACGCGAAATCCATAAAGGTATGACTATAAGTGGCCTTCTAAAAACTGTCGCTAAGTAGAGAAACTCGGTACCGCCACAACTCGATCAACCCCTCAAAGAACTGCTCTACTAGGGAACCAATGTCATGGAAGAAAAACTAACTCTTGACTCCATTTCAACTACTAAGCTATCTAATACTAAATCCCAGGGCCCCAGGCTAATCTCAAAAATGAACCACCATGTTGTTGTTGCGCCACCCTGATCATAACCGTTCGACCGTCATACCCAATGTGCATCCTTTTCTCCTGGAAATATAATAACAAATACTTGTAGGGGTTGAACCTACTACTAGGAACATTAGCTACACATACATCCATGTGAAGTCATGTCCTTCAGATCCATTTTCATGCTTGATATCGAATACCAGAAAAAGGAATTCTATCCCGATCACTCGCAATGACTCTGAACTGCTTATGGACTCTAAAAATGTCTCCACTGGATAGATCTGTCACCTATTCTACCCCATACTCGAAAGAAATCACTAAAAAGTGCATGAAATCTGACGACTAGTCAATCACGACACACATACTATATTCTCCCTGCACCCTCGGTAAACATTTGATGCAATTGCTCATCATGCTCTCCCACTCTCGCTTAGAAATGGGAAAGGGATGCATCAAAATTACTAGATGAGTGTACCTAGACTTGTACTGTTGATGAGTAGTACACTCCTCCACAACATCCTTCCATGTGAACCCTCCTCAGACCTTCCTGTAAGTGATAAAGTCACCAGGGTCCCAAACTTACTTGCATGATGTGAAGCATGCTCTACTCATAACACCGATCTACAAGGTGCTAGCACAAGAATATATCTGACTTCCACTGATAAGATAAACGATCATAAGTTGTGTAAACTCGATCAACTCCCCAGAAAACCACTCCTCCAAGAAACCAATTCTAAGCATCCCAAGAGTAAAATCTGGAAGGAAAAAACTAGCCATCTCATCTGTATCAATTGTTGAGCTGTCAAACATTATAGTCCCATGGTCCCAAGATAATCTCCAAGAGGAACCTTAATGACGACACTACACCCACCTGAGCATCACCATCTGACCGCCATACTTAGACTTTGTTCTCCTATCATGGACCCCCAAGTTTAAATCCCTAAAAGGACCAAACTCACTACCCTGGATCATGCCTCACCAAAACATCTTAGTGAAGTAAAAATCCGCCAACCTACAGATTGACTCGATCCTGGGTATCACAACAGAAAATATATCTCGTCAAAGCTCAACAAATCCTCTCACAACATCCTCACAATGACACAGTACAATCACTGACATGATATTATCGATCATCCTCATCATCTGAAGTAGTCTATCACTCCAAAGAATGTTATGATACCAACAAATTGGAAGTTTTCCATTCCCCATGCCTATTCAAATCTCTATGAATCGATCCAACATAGTCTACATCTCCTCTTTTACACTCTGCGCACTAGTCACCATGCCCCGTGTCTCATCCAATTGACTCCAATGATCCTTTCCTATCCCACTGTATACTCTGAGGGAATCAAATAGTATCACTAGATGCCACTGCCACTGTCTGCAAGGCTGGAAAATGACTAATGTGTTGGTCAACTCCAAAGGTACGACCAAGAGATCATAATGAATTCTGGAAGAAAACATATGCCTATCCTGCTCCATGATCCTAATATGATGATATCCCATATGAAGGTCTCCAATAAACTTATGGGCAACATCTTCCCTCATCAACAACTACACAATTTTATCCTCTGTGACAAATAATTGGTTCTCCAAATCTTGTAATGCTAAGGGTATTTGTTCAATTTCATCATCATGTCAAGGTATGGTCATGTCCTCATCATCATCAACATCATACATGAAATAGGGTGCTAAATCCTCATCATGCATAGGTATTATCATGCTTGAACTACCCTCATTATAAGCATCATACTCAGTGAAAGATGTTGGATCCTCAACATTGGTTGATTGGAACATTTCCTCATAGTCATCATAAGATGTTTCATCCTCATATTTTACTGATTCATCA
>SNQJ01S0078861.1:27763-49388 GCA_010110895.2 Picea sitchensis
CAAGGACAGGGTATGCAAGGTCATTTTAGATAGTGGTAGCACAGATAACCTCATTTCAACCGAGATGGTAGAGAAGCTAGAGCTGGAGACGATTGATCATCCAAGCCCATACAAAGTTTCGTGGCTACAGAAAGGACACCAGGTAACTGTCACTAAACAATGTTTAGTTGAGTTCAATATAGGAGGATATAATGATAAGATATTATGTGATCTCATTCCTATGGATGTTTGTCATCTATTTCTGGGTAGACCAATGTAATATGTCAGGAATGTGATTCATGATGGGAGAATGAACACATATACCCTGGAGAAGAATGGGAGGACACACATGTTACTTCCAATCAAAGATAAGGAAGGGAAACTGGAAGTAAGCAACATGGTACTTCTCATGAGTGGGAAGGAACTTCTTACAGAGGTTAAGAAGAAGGAGGATCCACAATTCATTGTGGTCAGAAATCCAAGAGTTGTTTTGACTAGCACAAGAGTGGATGATTTACCAGACGAAGTTCAGGAACTGCTGGAAGAGTTCGCTGATATAGTAGTGGACGAATTACCTCGTTCATTTCCACCAATCAGAAGTGTGAGTCATCATATTCATCTCATACAAGGAGCCAGTTTTACAAACAAAACCGCGTACAGATTAGCGCCGCAAGAGAATGAAGAGGTTAAAATACAAGTCCAGGATTTGTTGGACAAAGGTTTAGTCAGGGAAAGCTTGAGTCCATGTGTTGTTCCAACAGTACTCAGTCTGAAGAAAGAAGGAGGCTGGAGGATGTGTAATGATTCGAGGGTGATTAATAAGATAACCATCAGGTACAGATTTCCATTGCCAAGGATGGATGATCTGATATACTGCTTGAGTGGAGCAAAGTATTTTTCAAAGATTGATTTGAAAAGCGGTTATCATCAAATTCGCATGAGAGAAGGAGACGAATGGAAGACAGCATTCAAAACCAATGAAGGGTTGTATGAATGTCTTGTTATGCCGTTTGGCTTAACAAATGCGCTGAGTACCTTCATGAGGTTGATTAACGAAGTCCTGAGGGAGTTCATCGGAAAATTTGTCGTTGTGTATTTGGATGACATATTGGTCTACAATAAAACAATGGCAGAGCACCTGAAGCATTTGTCTACAGTGATGCAGAAACTTTAGCAGGAGAAGTTGTTGATAAATATGAAGAAGTCCTCATTCATGAAGACATAACTCATTTACTTGGGGTTTGTTATTTTGGAAAATGAGTTGAGGATGGATCCAAATAAGGTGGAAGTGATTAAGAATTGACCATCACCGAAAAATATATTTGAGGTGAGAAGTTTTCACGGATTGGCTAGTTTCTACCGGAAGTTCATCAGGAATTTCAGTGGAATTAGCACAGCGATGATGGACACAATGAAGAAAAGACACAAGTCTTTTCACTGGACTGAAGAAGCTGAAAAGAGTTTTAATCTGTTAAAAAGGAAGATCACGGAACAACTAGTTTTGGTGTTACCGAATTTCCAGAAAACATTTCAGGTGAAATGTGATGCAAGAGGACTTGCAATAGGGGCAGTCTTAAGTCAGGAAGACAGGCTGATAGCGTACTTCAGCGAGAAGATGAATGAAACAAAAGTAAAATAATCCACTTATGATAAGGAGTTCTATGCTATTGTTCAAGCATTCAATAAATGGAGGCATTAATTGATCCCGAAGGAGTTTGTCTTATACAGTGATAATCATGCATTACAGTTTGTGACTCAACAAGAGAAGTTGAATCAGAAACATGTCAAATGGGTTGAGTACATGCAGAATTTCACTTTTGTGATTAAACATATTTCTGGTACTGCTAACAAAGTTGTTGATGCTTTGAGCATGAAGTGGTTGCTGTTACAGGAGTTCAAAGTCAAAACGTTGGGTTTTTATGATCTCAGGAACATGTACGCAGATGATCCAGATTTTAAAGAGGCGTATGAAGCAGCTGAGAATCCAATTCTCAGAGACATAATCAAATGGATAGAATACATGATCCAGGAAGGATTACTATTTAGAGGTAATCAACTATGTATTCTGAAATGCTCCATGAGGGAGAATTTGATGAAGGAGAAACACAGTGGAGGATTGGCAGGGCACTTTGTTCATGACAAGACATTCGCAAAGATGAATGAGTCATATTTTTGGCCAGGAATGCGAGAAGATTTCAAGAAATTCATAGACAGATGCAGAATTTGCCAGCATTCAAAGGGAAGGAAGAAGAATGCAGGGTTTTATCAACCATTGCCCATACCTGAAAGGTCGTGGGATGCAATTAGCATGGATTTTGTATTGGGGTTGTCAAGAACACAAAGAGGTTGTGATTCAATCTTTGTGGTGGTGGATAGATTTTCCAAGATGGCACACTTCATTCCATGTCAGAAGACCAGTGACGCAACTCACATTGCAAATCTGTTTTTCAAAGAGGTCATTCGACTTCATGGGTTGCCAAAGAGTATAGTTTCAGATCGAGACAAAAAAATCATAGGGCATTTTTGGAGGACCTTATGGAGGAAGCTGGGAACTAACTTGGAATTCAGTTCATCTTATCATCCTCATAAGGATGGATAGACAGAATTGGTGAATAGAAGTCTGGGAGACTTGCTGAGAAGCTTGGTGACAGAGAACCACAGCCAGTGGGACAACATATTACCACAGGCAGAGTTTGCTTATAATGATTCGGTTAACAGGAGCACAGGACAAAGTCCGTTTCGGATTGTCTATGGCATGCATCCAAGGGGAATTTTTGAATTGAGGGATTCAGAATAGACTGTGACTAGGAGCGCTAGTGCAGAAGAATTCGTAGAGGCGATGAAGGAACTTCACAGCTAGGTGAAGGAGCGATTGCAGAATTCAAGCCACGAGTATAAGCGTAGAGCAGATCAGTACAGAAGACAACTTCAGTTTGAGGTTGGTGACTTGATACTGGCACATTTGAGAAAGGAAAGGTTCCCGAGAGGAACATACAATAAGTTGAAGATGAAGAAAATCGGGCCATGTAAGGTCTTAAGGAAATTTGGGGCGAATGCTTACGAGATTGAATTACCCGATGGGATCAAAATTTCTTCGATATTCAATATCTTGGATTTGTACCCATATAGAGATGGGGAAGTAGAGACTGGAGATAAGAAGCCAGTGATCCAGTGGTGAAAGCAGATGCCAGTTGCAGAGAAGCCGCAGATGGAGTGCATACTGGATAAGAGAGTGAGCAAGAGGACCAGGCGAAAGAAATACTTTCAATATCTGGTCAAATGGAAGAACCATCCAGTTGAAGATGCCATCTAGGAGACTAAAGCGGAGATACAGAAGCATAGATAGACCATGCACGAGCTCATGGACAGGAGCCCATGAAATTTTCAAGTGAGGGAGTATGATGCAGGAGCATCGCCAACATCAAGCGAGCCAGTGCGGAAGCCAAAAGACAGATGGACAAGCGCCATCATAAATTTTGAAATTACCTTGGAATTGTTGTGCAATCTTAAATGAAGCCATTAATAAAGAGCACACTTGTATAATGTAAATGGACCTTGAGCGATTTTCTCTCATCCTTAGTAGGTAGAAGGCATTTAAAGTAGTTAATGCAGGTAGATAGAATTCAATTCTAGATTAGACAGTTTTAGAGCGCAAGAGGGAAACGGGATATAGACACCCTCCTAGTGTATTGTATGATAGTTAGAATAAGCATTGAAGCAGATCAGGAAGGAGAGCATAGAAGAAGCGGAGAGTTGTGTAACAACACCCATGTACCGACATTTGGATAAATACAAAGAGGTTGATTCAAATTCATGGTTTGTGTTGTTCTCTGTGTATTGATGTTGAATGATATGCTCATGAATGTTTTCTTCCTGTTATACATTTGCTTTATATGATGTGTATATGATTTCATGTTTTGGGTCTGAAATCTGAGAGGAAAGGATAATGGAATGAGTTTCAATTGTTTCTCTATCTGAGTAAGAATTCCTGCAAGGAGTGTAGTTGAAGTGTCCGCAAGGAGTACGTCGACAAGAATTCAGGGTTGCGTCTCTGAAGCTCAGATAGTTTTACTTTTGTTCTCATTCCCTCGAAAGTGCAGTTGAGCACAGGAGTCGGTCAAGGAGTGCATAGGCCAAGTGGAATCTCAGGGTTGTGGACCTGAGTGAAGCATCTAGAGACTACTGCTGTAGGTGTGGGCAGAGTCGAAAGTATTCAACACTTAGAAGTGGTTGAATGTCTTCCGCAAGGAGTGCGTGCAAGGTTTTCTAAAAGATTCAGAGTTGGGAAAGTTTAGGAAGGATAAGGCCTTTGAATTTGTTGAAGGACAGTGCAGGGAAGATGTGACTGGAAGTTGGTAAGAAGCGGCGTAAGTTTGCACGCAGGTAGACAAGTCAGTGGAGGAACACTTGGTCATTCGCAGGAATCGCCAAGGAGGAACAAATGGTCAAAATTCTCTGAGGAGGATTCGCGACATCCCGTGAGCTGTCAGATCTCACAGAGGAGCAGGGGAGATATGGCAAGGTATTCCCAACAGGTTCAAGCTCAAGAGGGGCAGGACCGTAGATCCAAGCCACAAGGGCTGTCGGATTTACTCGTGAATTTCCATATCGGGGTTTCGCGGGTTGAAGTCCCGTGAACATTGCAACGAGAATTGTGAAATCACGATACACAATATCCCAACAGCCAAAGGAATAGTGTGGGGCCACAGGAGTCAGTGAGGTGGACAGATGGCATGTTATTTCGGAGTTTCACGGCGAGAAGTCCCGAAACATTTGCATCAGGATTCGTGATATTGCGAAATCTGAAATGCCAATGAAGTGAAGGCGCTGAAAGGTCAAACTCACGCGTGTGTCGGAGTTTCGGTGTATCGGGGTTCGGGAGTCAGTAAGACAATTTGTTCGACATCGTGAGTAGCGAAATCGTGATAGGGGAAAATCCCGAAAGGGAAAGAGAAAGGTCAGCGTTGACTGTTGTCAGTTCTCGGGGATTTGAGAGTCCAAATCTCGACCACTGACCTCGCTAAGTTGCGAAGTCCGATCTCCCAATTTTAAAGAGCAGATCCCACGAGGATTGTTGTGGGTGTAGATTTCCTGATAGGGAAATAGAAGAGTGTTAGAGTTCTTCGGGTCGGGTGAAAGAAAAGATCCTGTGTGCACGCCGACCGTCTGACCTGCGGTTTGTGAGGTTGCAGGCGTTGCTGTCAACAAGGTTTAATATATTTCGAAGAAAGTGATCCAAAAAAACAATTTGATAAGGTATGGGAGATAGTCCACAAAATAATCATAGATTGTTAGAAATAATGCTGGTGAAAATTATTTGGTGAAAGTTGTACCCCAAAGGAAAGGTGTAGCATTTTATTAGCAATGTAGGGAAGGAATGGAAAAATGAACAATAGGTGTGGAAAATGAAGAGCGGGTGTGACAGAGGAACAACAATTGTTCTGTTCAAAGGAATAACAGGCATGCAAAAGGAACAACAATTGTTCCATTCAAAGGAAAAACATGTGCACAAAAGGAACAACAATTGTTTCATTCAAAGGAACAATAGGTATGCAAAAGGAACAACAATTGTTCCGTTCAAAGGAACAACAGGCGCCCAAAATGAACAACAATTGTTTCGTTCAAAGGAATAGAAGGCGTGCAAAAGGAACAACAATTTTTCCGTTCAAAGTTACAATAGGCATGCAAAAGGAACACCAATTGTTATGTTCCAAGGAACAATAGGTGCGTAAAAGAAACAGTAATTGTTCCATTCAAAGGAACAACAGGCGCACAAAAATGAACAACAATTGTTCCATTCAAAGGAACAACAGGCGTGCAAAAGGAACAACAATTGTTCCGTTCAAAGGAACAGGAGGTGCACAAAAGGAACATTAATTGTTCCATTTTTAACCATCTGAATAGGTAATTTTTAGAAACCTGGCAGTGTATTTTTCTTGAATTCAAGGTTGATTCCTCATCAACTAAATTCATTTATGAGTTGGTTTATTTCAAAATTAAGTAATGGATGGTTTATTAATGTTATGAATTTCATTATAGTTGCCCAATTGTTGTTGTTGAATTATGACGCATTCATATCTCTGCGAAAGACAGGGTTTGGGTGATGAGATTAAGCGGGAGTTCGGAACAGAAAAGAGTGCTAATTGAGTTCATTACAATTATCCTCCCTAGTTTTGACTTTCTCAAATGACTGTCGAAAATAATAATAAAAAACTAAATAAAATATACAGAAAACAAAATTATATTCAATATGTACAATGTCAACAGAATTCAACATTTATGGATTTGGGGTGGCTGGATTACCTTCCGAGCCAGCCAAAATTTGAATGGTAGGGTCCTTACCTACCTCTTGGTAGAAAGATTCTTTTAAGGGAGTCTAATGATAGAGTCGTAGTTGGTGTCCATTGACCTGAAATGGAGATCCGGACCCATCGATGGTGCTTAACGTGACTGTGCCATTATCATGGACTTCATTGATTTTGTATGGTCCTAGCCACCATGCCTGTAATTTTCCCAGAAAATCCTAAAATCTGGAATCATAGAGGAGCGCCCAGTCACCTTTTTTAAATGATTTTTTTTATATGCTTGTCATGCCAGGTCATTCTTTGTTGCTGAATAACAGTCGTGTGCTCTACAGCAGACATGCGTGCTTCATCCAATTCGTTGAGTTGTTGAAGGCGTTGTTTATGTGCTTTTGTAAGATACAGTCTGATTTCCTAGGCCATCCTTAGAGTCTCGATTTCAAACTCGATTGGGAAGATGGGTTCTTTGCCATAGACTAAATGATAAGGAGAATAGCTAGTCGTATTACGCCATGTTGTACGATAAGCCCATAAGGCATTTGGGAGATCAGAAGCCCAATTATGTCTGTTTGTTGAGACAGTCTTTGTCAGGATTTCCTCCAAGACTTTATTGGTGCTTTCCACTTGCCCATTTTCTTGTGGATGGTATAGAGAAGTAATTATGTGTTTGATATGATAATTATCCAGGGTGGTGGTGATTCTATGAGCTGTAAATTGTGATCCCCCATCAGTAATTACCTCTCTTGGTAGTCCACAGTGTACGAAAAATTTGAAAATAAATTTGATGACTACTTCTTCTGTTGCATTTGGTAAGGCTTCTGCCTCTACCCATTTAGTCATGTAGTCCATTGTGACTAGAATATAGGCCTTCTGATTTGACTTTGGATTGAAGGGGCCAACGAAGTCTAGTGCCCATCTCTCAAATGGTTCCGCAACTACTTGTTCTTTCAAAGGCATTTCATCAAACTGACCTGGTTTTCCTATCCGTTTACAACTATCATAGGTCTAGACATATTTATTCACGTCTCTGAATATTGAGGGCCAATAATAGCCCATATGTAGAATTTTGTGTCCAGTCCTGCGATCTACAAAATTCCCACCACAGGGCTCATCATGTCTGGTCTTTAGTATGTCGTATATTTCGTCATGTCATACGCATCTGCGGATCTAGAGATTAGCTCCTATATGGAAGAGATATCCACTGATCCAGGCGAATCGTGTGCTATGTTGGACGATCAATTTTCTTTCCCTTGATGAAAGATGTGTCCGTAATCTTTCTGCTTCTAGGTAATTTTCCATGTCAGCATACCAAGGTGGCTTTGTAGTAACGACAAACAAATGCTCATCTGGAAATCGATCTTCGACTGTTAAGTAGTCATCTGTTTTGGGTATGCGGGATAGGAAGTCTACGACGAGGTTTTCTCTCCCTAGTCAATTTTTGATGGTGATATCAAATTCCTGCAATAGTAACAACCATCAAGTGACTCGTCCATTAGTAATTAGTTTATTATCCAGATATCTAATATCAGAATGATCAATATACAGAATGACCGGATAGCCTATTATATAATGATGGAATTTATTGATGGCATGTATAACAGCTAAAAACTCTTTCTCTGTTATTGTATAATTAAGTTCAGTTGGATTAAAATTCTTGCTAATAAAATAAATGGCATAGGGTTTCTTGTCCTCCTCCTATCCAAGGACAGTGCCTATGGCAATATCTGATGCATTGGTGGAGATGTGAAATGGTATTTTCCAATTTGGCCCCCTCAACACCGGTGCTGTCGAGATCAACTTCTTGAGTCCTGCAATTGCCACATCACACTTGTTAGACCACTGAAATTCTACATTACCAGTCAAATCATGTAAAGGTGTAGCGGTTCTTGCAAAATTTTCCATAAATCTACAATAGTATCATGCAGCAATAAGGAAACTATGTACCTCAGTTTGTGTGTGTGGTGTAGGTAGATTAAGGATTACCTCTGTTTTTGCTGGATCTACCGTAATTCCATCTGCAAAGATATAATTCCCTAGTACCACATCCTTTTTCATCATCATGTGACACTTTTTGTGGCTTAAACATAACCTGGTTGCAATGCACCACACTAGTATTTTCTCCAGGTTATTTAGTCCTTGATCGAAGTCATCACCATAAGGAGTGAAATCATCCATATAGACTTCAAGTCCTTCTTTGATAAGATCTTTGAATATGCTCAGAATGGCCCTTTGAAAAGAGGTTGGAGCATTGCAAAGTCCAAAGGGTAATACTCTATATGAAAAAGTGCCCTAGGGGCATGTGAATGTAGTTTTATCTTGATCTTTTGGGGCAATCTGAATCTGATTGTACCCACTAAAACCGTCTAGGAAAGAAAATAATTTCTTTCCTACCAAAGTATCCAGGACCTGGTCAATGAAAGGCAAAGGGAAGTGGTCTTTTTGAGTGGCTTTGTTAAGTTCCCTGTAGTCAACACAGATGCACCATTTCCCATTTTTCTTTGGGACGATCACTAATGGGGAAACCCGCTGACTATCTAATATGGGATATATAAAATATACATCCAACAGCCTTTGTAATTCTTCTTTAACGATATCCATGAGGTGAGGATTCAATATTCTTTGTGGTTGTCGAATAGCCCGGACATCTTTTTCAACATAAATGTGGTGTGTGCATAGTTGCAGATCAATACCTTTCTTATCAAAATATTCCCATGCAAAATCTTGCTGGTATTTGGAGAGGACTTGAATTATCTTCTGCTACTGTTGTTCATCTAAATTGACATTGATGTTTAGAGACCTCCCTGGTGTAATATCGATGGGTTTTTTGTTATAAACAACTGTAGTTGGAATTTGTTGTTCCATTAAATCTTCCAGCAGGTCTCCCTATGCTTCACAGTCTAGAACAACTTGGAGCATCTGGCAGGTCGGGTTGCTCATTATGGCTGGATTATTGATAAACCCACTGATTATGTCATCCCCTAGCTGGTTTTTAAGTATGAGGGCTTCTTCCTTCTTAAGAGGGGCTCGTAAATCCTTCTCTGGGTATCGTGGTGGTGGAAATTATGGATATACAAAAGTTGGACTTGGTTTATTAGGAGGATATAAAGTGAGTTTATTTGTGATACCCCCTCTAGTGTTTGTGATATTACCTACTCGACATCCTATGTACGCATCTGTTGTTGCAAGCCATGGCCTGTCCAGTATCAATGGATTCCCTTCAAGTCCACTTCTTGGGTTGATGATGAGGAAGTTCGCCGGATATTCCCAAGAGTTGATGGAGATGGCTATATCATTTAATGTGCCAACTGGTCGAACTACTGATCGATATGCTAACTGAAACATTATTGCAGTGGGTTCGAAGGAGTTAAAACCTAGGGTATTGTAGGTTTCCATAGTCATGATGTTGATGGATACTCCCAAATCAACTAGTGTATTGGGAAAAGAACAACCCTAGATCTGAACTGTTACTATGGGATTCGCCAGATCTGCATATTTAACCGGTTCTTGTCTATCTAAAATTAGATTGGACAAGGCTCCTACCATGCAGACTATTGATGATTGATTTTTAATTTTTCTGACGGGATTTCTCCCACATAGCTCCTTGATCATTTTTTCATAGATTGGGGTGTCCTGAAGAGCTTGCAAGAGTGGAATATTGATATATAAATTCTTGAGTTCCCCTACAATGTCGAAGTTGGGATATATGGTCAGTTTTGCTATCATCAATATTTCGAGGAACGGAGGGGAGGGTGTTGCATCCTTATCAGGATCTTGCGATTCGACTGTGTTTCCCACCTGCTCAATTTCTTCTATTATTACCACAGTCGAAGGTGTTATTTCTAGTTGTTCTTCACTCTCCTTCTCTTGAAAAACATTATTTTCTTCAGGAGAGATTATTCGTCCCAATCTCAACCATAGTTAGTTGCACCCCACCGAGTTGGTTTCTTCTTCTCCATTCTCCATAATCTAGACGAGTTGGTTTCTTCTTCTCCATTCTCTGTATTTGAGGGCGCAATTGGGATTGTGGGTTTTGGGGCAATTGGAGTGGTGATTGTAACGTAGGATAAGTGTGTGGGGACATCCCCATGGGTTGGTTGTTTATCCCCACATGGCACTGTCAATTCTGATTCCAATTTGGGTAGTCATGTTGGGCCGCTATGAAGGGTAGATGTTGTTATTTGAGTTTTTCTAGGATGAGGTGGGATATTGTGAGTTAGGCCAAGTGGAAACTGCAGTTGGCTGATTCTGCCAGGCAGGATTTGCAACGGGCTGGTTTTTCCAAGTGGAATTTGAAAGTGGGTATTGCTGGGGCTTCCAATTCTGATTAATAAATGACTAACCCTGCCATGTGCTACCAGGAGCTTGCTGCTATATATATTGTCCAGAGAAGAAAGAGGAAGGGTCCTGCAGTGTAGTTGGAGGTCGATTCTTCCATTGACAATGATGAGCCATCATATATAATGGCTCTGTTTCTTATTCTTCTTCTCTAAAGACAACTTTTAGTCCAGGAAGCGATGGGCATTTTTCTATGTCGTGATCCTTGGTTCAGATAGTGCAGACCCAGACCACGTCTAAAGGGAAATCCCTTGGACCATGTTTTCTTCTGCACCTGTGGAAAAATATGGCCAATGTTTGTTCTTCTTCTGTTTATTTCTGTTTGGCCTACAACACATCCAATTGTGTAGTCAGAGTGCTCATAATATCTGTTTTGAAGTTTTCTAAGAGATTACCAACTTCATCTCGTGTAACACCCCTGCTAGTAATATTGCTATTTCTGGTGAGGGGGGTACTCATCCCTGATCTAGTCCATGAACTTCCTCTTGAGCACCTGATGCATAGTAGGATGATGTCACCATAAGTTTCTTGATAAATGCCACCCTTCCCCTTTAAATTCAATGCTTCTACCCATTCATCTTTCATACTTTTAATCAAAGTTTCCTTAAGTACTTCACCTGGTAGTGTTCCATAGGGTGATCTTTGTAAATTATATTGAAATCTCTCTACATATTCTTCTAATGATTCATTTTCTTTTGTAGTCATTTGAAAGATTTCATCTTTTAAGTCTCTAGTTCTACAATAATCCTGATATTTTGTCAAGAATGCTTGTTTCATCTCATCCCATGAGTTTATAGTTCCTCCCCCTAATCCCATGAACCAGCATAGAGTTGCTCCTTTCAAAGTGGAGGGGAACAATTTCAGTTTTTGAGGTTCAGAGGTGTAATCATACACACTTCACACAAAAAAAGGAAAATCAAGAAAGAAAAAAAAAAAACCTATGCAACCTTTTAATGCGTCAGCTGGAGGTAGGTGATGGTATAAGCATCTTACTTATTGCCTATGTAGGTTCTTACCTTCCATATTTAATAACTCATCCTCCAGAGGCACAATCTATGCTACCTTTGACATTCTTTCCTGGCAACGGTGCCAAAATGTTTGTCTCTAAAGATGTCTAAAAATAGCCTTAGTTTAACATTAATTTATCAACCCAAGGATTCATCTTTTATCTCAAACAATATTGGCAAAGTCTATGTAGATAGCTCGTAGAGGCTAAAATCTTGTAGTGAAAGCAAATCTGAGTTTATCAACGATCAAGTTCCTCAAACATTCATTAAAGATTCTAGGAATTGAAATCTAAAGTTGTGCAATGGAAAGGAACTAATTAATCTGTTAAATTCATTTTAAGAGTAGTAATTGAATCTAGATAAAGACTTGCAGAAATGACTAATATTATGAATCAAATTGCTGAAAAGAAAAAGTCTAATTACTCTATCTATGGAACGAAACAAAGACTGTAATCTAGTGGAAAAGAGACAACAATCGTATTTCTATTGAAAGGAACAACAACTATATTCTAACGGAAAGGAACAACAAATGTGAACTAAGTAAAAGGAACAACAAATGTAAACTAAATGAAAGGAATAACAAACATGAACTTATGAGGAACTGTCACACATCAAATCTCAGTAATAGGAATTGGAACAACAATATTCTAATGCTTCAGGGAATATCTATCTCTTTCAATTGACACGAAATCATCAACACACTTATGCATTCATTTAACTACTGTAAAAGAGAATCGAATCACAAAACAAAAATTGAACTGATACAATTACAGGTTGAACAATAGCTCCTTCAGACTGGGCCCTTGGTCCTTAGAAGCACTGCTATTTGAAATTCAGTATATATAAATGATAAAACTGCTCGAAGCTTCTATTGATTTCATAGCTGGTACACAATTTTACAACTGTAAACGCATAGCAATTCTAAGTTCTGAGTTCTTGGGTGCAATTCTTATACCTCTTTTCAAGATCTATTCACCCCTTATATATTACAATAATCTGGGTAAATTAAGTTATCCTGATGATCAAGAGATCCTCAGGATTTCTTTACTATTACAATATAAGAAACTCAATCATCTTCAAAAATTCCTTGCACCATAAAGTCTTCAACCTCCAATATCTTGCGCATCTTCAAGATTTCCTTTGCTATCTTGGGTTTGACAATATTTAACCATTCCTATAATAAAACCATACAATTCCAATCATATTTAGGATCTATGTAATCTAACTTCAACAATAACACTAAAGAGTATATTATTCATTTTCTATTCTATTTTCTCCTAAATAATCGAAAAGTCAATCAAGATGATATCATGAAATGTGGGAAAAACGAAGATATTTATACCTTTTTCATAACCTAACAAAATGTAACAGGTGATGTGTTACAAGATGCTTTTATTATTTCTTTAGATAATATTTATGAGTCTTGGGTAGTATATTCAGGGTCTTCATTTCATACCACACCCCATAGGAAACATTCTCTACATTATGTTCAAGGTGATTTTGGACAAGTTCATTTGGGTGATGATGCACCATGAAAAATTGTTGGAATGAGAAAAGGAATGGAAACCAATGGTTGTTGAAAGAGGATGTTCCATATCTAAATAAAAATATAATTTCAACAAGGAATTTGGCAAGTGAAGGTTTTATATCCATATTTATATATAATATGTGGAAGGTCACAAAAGGATCACTGGTGATAACAAAAGGAGAGAAGGTAGGTACATTGTATTTATGTACTGGTAATACTGAATATTCTATCTCTTTAGCTTCTACATGAGTGGATATAACACTGTGGAATCATAGGATTAGACACATGAGTGAGAAGGGGATGCATATACTTCACAAAATAAATTTGTTTCTAGATCTTAAACAAATTGATTTGGATTTCTATGAGCATTGTGTTTATGGAAAACATAAGAGAGTCATATTTCTCAGAGTCGGAAAAGAAAAGAAGAGTGAAAGGTTATATCTTGTGCATACAGATGTATGAGGACCAATTCATGTATCACCTCTTAGTGTCTCTCATTATTATGTTACTTTTATTGATTATGCAACTATAAAAACTTAGGTTTATTGCATTCGAAAAAAATCTAATGTTTTTGATAGTTTTAAGAAATGGAAATCTTTAGTTGAGAATGAGAAAGGAAAAATGTTGAAGTGTCTCAAATCAGAAAATGGAGGTGAATATTTTAGCATGGAGTTTTATGATTGTTGTTCATAACATAGGATTCGTAGAGAGAAGATAGTTCTAGGAACACCACAAGAAAATGGTGTGTCAGAAAGGATGAACATGACAACCATGGAGCATGCAAGGAGAATGAGATTGCATGTTTGTTTTCCCTTACAGTTATGGGTAGATAATGTAGATATTGTTGTTTAATTAATAAACATAGGACCTTCAATCTCTTTGGATGTTGGAATTCCATAGGAGGCATGAATAGGTAAAAAGGTACACTATTGGATAAAAAGATGTAAATAGAACAAAGCTTGAGGAAAAATCCAAGAAGTGTACCTTTATTGGATATGGTGTTAATGATTTTGGTTATCACTTATGGGATTATGAAAATCATAAAATCATTTGGAGTAGAGATGTCATATTCAATGAGAAGGTCATGTACAATGATGAGTTCAGGGAAAGATACAAGAAAAAGAAAAACCATAATACACAATGCTTGATGAGATCTCTGAAAATTAAATTCCAAAGGTACCAAAAAATCAAAATGTACAACAACAGGAGTAGTAGGTACCTCAAAATCATACAAGTGTTTTTAGAATATCTACCAGGTTAAGTAGATCCCCTGAACGATACTCTCCTTCATTGCATTATTTATTGTTGAATGATTCTCGTGAACCAAAATGTTATGAAGAGGCAATGCAGGTAGACACCAAAATGAAGTGGGAGCAAGGTATAAAAGAGGAACTAGATTCCTTGGTAAATAATCATACTTGGGATTTCCTTCAGTTTCCTATAGGAAAAAGAGCATTGCAGAATAAATGGGTTTGCAAGTTGAAGGAAGAAGATGGAGGAAAAAAGAAACACAAGGATATACTTGTTGTAAAGGGGTTTGCACAAAAGAAAGTTATATATTTTGATGAAATATTTTCTCCTATTGTTAAAATGACTTCAATTAGGACTATTTTAGTCTTGTGGCAGTAGAAGATTTGCATCTTGAACAGTTAGATGTAAAAATAACTTGTCTCCATGGGGATTTGGAGGAAGAGATTTATATGCAACAACCATAGGGGTATGAGGTCAAAGGGAAAGAGAATTTGGTATGAAGGTTGAATAATAGCTTGTATGTCCTAAAGAAAGATGCAATGCAGTGGTATTTGAAGTTTTACAAGTTTATGACAAAACAAGGTTATAGTAGATGTCATTCTAATCACACTGTTTATTTTAAAGGGCTAGAAAATGGAAGCTATATTATCTTGCTATTATATGTACATGGCATTCTTTTTTCATGGTCTAATATGAAATATATAAATGTTCTCAAGAAGAAATTATCTAATTCATTTGCGATGAAGGATTTGGGTGCTGCAAAGAAAATCCTTAGTATGAGAATAACAAGAGACAAGAAAAATTTAAATTGACATTGTCTCAGGGTGAGTGCATGGAGAAGGTGTTGGAGAGTTTAAGTGATGCAGGAGCATCTATCCACGTCATCCAGCCAGCCATCCAGCCACGTCCGTGAATTCAAATCACGCGTTGAAGAGAGGCGCAACCTCATTTGGAATTTGAATTTAATGTAATTAAATACTTAGGTTGTTGAGCCAGGAAGCCGTGCCTTTGCGCAGGCTGTAGATAAGATCGGCCTAAAATGTTTGTATGGCTGAGATCTAGATCTAGATGCTGGACTAGATAGCCCATTCAATGTAATTGAATAGGGTAGGTAGGTTGGAGGGAAGAGCTCTAAGAGCCCCCTCAGGTAAAAGAGATTTTTCATCTCTCATTTGAAGGTAGTGGAAGAGAGTTATATGAGTAGGAGTTTGGGAAGAGCCAGAGAGAGAGCTCGAGAACACCTTGTAATTACAGGAGTTTTCCATTTTTAATATAAACAGAGCAGTTTTTCCTGCATTTTCTGTGTTATGTGAATGTCTGTGAGTGTTCTTTTATGCTGTAGATGTATACTGTAGTTGTGCATTTGCAGGAGTTGGTTGGATTTCAGGTGAAAGTCTTTGAGGCTTCACACAAGGAGGGTGTGACAGAACGTTGCGGGTTCTGATAGTCGTGCATAGAGGTTGCACTTCTGAATTCTGTTGGTTTAGACAAAGACGTGTTGTGGCACAAGAGCTGGAATCAACAACTCAGGGAAGACCTCAAGGTTGTTGAACACCTTAGAGGAAAGGCTGTGTGAGAGAAGACACAGTTGCAGACAGAAGCTCTGAGGAGTTCTGTAGAGCTCTGCCAGGTGGGCATTGAGCACAGGCACAGGGTGCTAAAGAAGAACTTTGTTGTGAGCTCAGAAAGGAGAACCAGAATCACTAAGGATTATGTGAGGCTCTGCCAGGTGGGCATTGAGAAGGTGCGAGTGCATAGAAGAAGGACTCTGTTGTGAGTTCGGAGAAGAACCATAATCCCTGAGGATTTTGAGATCTCTGCCAGGTGGGCATTGAGCAGGTGCATAGGTGCACAGGAGGACAGAACTGTTGGATGTTCTGGGAGAAGATAGTCTGCCAAGAGGGCATTGAGTAAGGGCACAGACAGAGGAGGAGAGAACTCTTTGAGTTCTGAAATTAAAGGAAGAATCCATTTAGGGATCTCCACAGGGTTGCTGAACACCCTGAAAAGTCTTAACAAGAGGTTGTTGGACCAGAAGGATAGCCAGGAGGGAATTATATTCTCCATCTGTAGGAGAAGGAAGAAAGACAAAGTCCCTTAGGGGTGTGAGCATGTGAGAAGCTCAGGAGAGACAACACTGTGGGTGCGTGAAGACTCTATAGAGTGCAGTAGTCAAAGAATCCTTTGAGGATTCAGAAGCAAAGCTCAGGAGGATCCATTAGTTTTATTACACGCAGTGAATCTCAAGGTCATGGAGCTCACAGAGGAAAAATAGCACAAAGGTCGAGGCCTTTGAGAATGTGGAATTCTTCCAAGTGTAGGAAGAAACTGTGCAGAAGCTCAGGAGGAGCAACGACAACTGTTAGATCTAGAGTGAAGAACCCGTCAACCGTTGGATTGGGTGAAGGCGCACAGAGTTTAGCCTTTGGAGTAAGCGCACAGGAAGAACGGATCTGGACCGTTGGATCTTGATTCAGAGACCCGACAGCCGTCAGATCTGCAGAGAATTTCGATGGGGTTAAGCCTTCATGAACAAAAGAGGAGAAATCCCAATGAGAGGCATAGCCATCGGGATAAAAGTCATTGGGAAATCGGGATTCTTGAGGTGGAGAAAATCGAGACACTTCAAGTCTCAAAATACCGGGGAGATCTGGATCGTCTGTTAGTGGAAACACGTGGCGGAGATCGAAGCATCTAGAGTCAGGATATCAACAGGCCCACAGACAGGATATTAGGTAAGTCCAATTTGAAAACCCCGACACAAATCTGAGCCGTTTGTTTGGGGAGATAGGTGTTAGAAATCCGCAGAGAGTCAGTATATTGGCTATCAGGAAATCGGAGTTCCTGAGGTCGAAATAATTGGGACATCAAAAGTTTCGAAATCCTGAGAGGTGATCTGAACCATCCATTTGGAGAGGACGCATGGCAGAAATCAGAGTCATCAGGGGAAGGCCTGATAGGAGGTCATCCATCAGGAAATCGAGGATCGACATTTCGCGAGTCCCGTGGACATGCGCGTTTCGTCATTGGAAAGCCAGAAACCTCAACAACAGTATATGGTCGCGGTCATATGAAAGGTGGTCACGTGTACCAGGGCATAGCCAGGAAGGGCTAAGGCCAAAGCATATCGGGAATCAGAGGATCGCGAGTCCAGGGGACATGTGAGTTTCGGCATTGGAAACCCTGAAACCCCGATGAGTGGTAAGACTGCGGTCACAGGATAATGGTCATATTGGCTAGGATCCTAGCCAGGAGAGCTAGTGCGTAAAGAGCGTGTCGGGATTCGAGGAATCGTGAATCCTCAGGGCATATGTATTTGGACATTGGAACCGAAACCCCGACGAGGAGGTATGGCTGCGGTCATATAGGGGGAGGTCACATGGACTAGGAGCTTATCCTGGAGGGCTAACGGGAATTGGAGCACATCGGGATTTTGAAGCCCAAAACCCCGAAAGAAGGATAAGGCTGCGATCTTATGAATTAGCGGTCACATGGACCATAGCATAGCCAGGAGGGATAACGTGTAAAGGGAGCGCATCGGTGAATTGGGTCATCGGTGATCGGAAATTCAAGAGGACAGGAATTCTTGACGTCAGGGATCACGAAACCCCGAAAACCTGAAATTGTCATCAGGGAAAGAGCACGGTTAAGTGGAGAAAGATGTGTGGGTGAACGAAGGACCTGTGGATCGAGATTTTTTCAATCGAGATTCCAACAGGGAATCAGAAGAGCTTCTTTGGTTCATGTAGTTGATTGAGCGATCCTATGAACGGGTGTCAGAGGTTTCTCGCGCCTGCGTCAAGTGGTATCAGAGCCTTGTTATTGTCTGTATATTTCAGGCAAGTGAGACAAGAGATAAAGAGCACTCTGATACACATCAAGTGGTATCAGAGCAGGAAATTCATATGTATATTTCAGGTGAAATAAGATAGAGTTGTTGAGGACTCTGTAAGGATTTGTTTGCAGGTAAGAAATGATCAAGGAGGCAGTCAGGAGGACTGTAAGTGAAGCTGAAAACACTCGAGATGTAGAGTGACAGTAGGTTTGCTAGGAGAGCAGACAAAGACAACAAGATGGCTACTGAAGGTCATAGATCTGGTGGAAGGAAAAACACAGAGTTGTAGAGTCAAGAGGACATAGATGAACAACTCGATGATATAAGAGCGAAGATGGAAAGGATTGCGTTGAAGATGCAGATGAACGCGAGGATAGATGAGCTCGAATTGAAGTTGCGACAGAATAAGAAGCCGAGATGGGTGTATGAGTGGCCCATGAAGAAGGCAAAATCAAAATGGCCAGTCAAGGAGTTGATGGTCAGGAGACAGCGTAGGATGTTGAGAAAGTGGTTGAGGCATGCTGAAACCCTCAAGACCATAGAAGAATAGATGGTTCAGGTATGTGAACCAGAGACTGGGAGAGGTCTCAAAAATGAAGAGAATGAATTGGGATCGGTTGAAGATCTCAAGCACTGCCAGGAGGGCAGAGAAGAAATTCCAGATTGCCAGATGGGCAATGAGATGATATCATTGCAGGATATCAGAGACTGTCATGAGGACAGCCAAGGAGTTTCACATTTCTAGCTGGGCAATGATATGAGGTCGTTGTGGGATCTCAAAGACTGCCAGGAGGGCAGTGGAAGCATCTCGGATTGCCAGGAGGGCAGAGATGAACATTCGAGGCTATCTGAAAGTCTCATGGACTCGGAGGTGAGTTCAATTCAGCAAGGGTTGCTGATGAAGATGGGATCAGTTGATCTCACAATCTTCCAGGAGAGAAGCGGGAGCATCCCATATTTCCAGGTGGGCAGGGATGAGCAGGTAAGTTTTGATCAGCCTCAGGAGCTGACAGAGCAGATGAGACTATCTGAGAGTCTCATAAACTCAAAGATGGATTTAGATCAGCATGTGCAGCTGACAGAGGAGGAAGATATGAGAGATATTCTGATGATTGGAGGGATCGAAGTATTCTTGCCACTTGCCCAAGAGGAGGCGGAAGTCTGTGTTGCAGATGGTGCAGCAACAGCAGCAGAACAGTCAGTTGTGACTGTCAGGGAAGAAGAAGAATTGGAGCAGACTTTGGAAGCTGCCCAAGCAGACAAATAAAATGGGCATTTTGAGGAGTGTTTCAACATATTCAGCTAGGAAGCTGAATCTGTAGCAGTGGAGATGACAGCAAAAGAATCAGAAGGAGAAGACGAGCATTCCGAGGAATGGCTCAACATTTTCAGCCAAGACACTGAAGAGACTGCAACATGGGAGTTTGCAGCAGCAGAAGAAGAAGGGGTAGACAACATTAGTTTGGCTAATCTGTGGGAACAATTTGAAGCCCTGGAGAAAAGGGTGAAAGTGAAGAGCATTCACATCCAACAGGTGAAGTTGGAAATTGATGAAGGAGGCATGGGAGATCATGATGATCTACTCATGTGCCAAAAACTTTTGCTACTGAGGAGACTGCATGAGCAGAGCCAGCCATGGGAGTAGCTGGACGAAGTGATCGAAGAGATCATGGAGATGATGATCCAATCAGCAGATACTGTCAGCAAGGAGAGGCTGAGCAGGAAGAAGGAAGCAGCAGTAGCAGCAGTGCAGAAGCAGTAGCAGAATGGAGCAGATGGGAAGCTCCAGATGTTTGTTTGGGATCCAGGAGGATTTCCAACAGATGAGAGGGGAAGCTTTTGAAAAGGAGCTCATGAATTTTGCAGCTGAGGAGTTTGATGTAGGAGCATCTCTCCACATCAGCTAGCCAGCCAACCAGCCATGTCCGAGAATTCAAATCGCACGTTGAAGAGAGGCGCAGCCTCATTTGGAATTTGAATTTAATGTAATTAAATGCTTAGGCTATTGAGTCAGGAAGCCGTGCCTTTGCGCAGGCTATAGATAAGATCGACCTTAAATGTTTGTATGGCTGAGATCTAGATCCAGATGCTGGACTAGACAACCCATTCAATGTAATTGAATAGGGTAGGTAGGTTGGAGGGAAGAGCTCTAAGAGCCCCCTCGGGTAAAAGAGATTTTTCATCTCTCATTCGAAAGTAGTGGAAGAGAGTTAGATGAGTAGGAGTCTGGGAAGAGCCAGAGAGAGAGCTCAGGAACACCTTGTAATTACAGGCGTTTGCCATTTTTAATATAAAAAAAGCAGTTTTTCCTGCATTTTCTATGTTATGTGAATGTCTGTGAGTGTTCTTTTATGTTGTATATGTATACTGTAGTTGTGCATTTGCAGGAGTTGGTTGGATTTCAGGTGAACGTCTTTGAGGCTTCACACAAGGAGGGTGTGACAGAACGTTGCGGGTTCTGATAGTCGTGCATAGAGGTTGCACTTCTGAATTCTGTTGGTTTAGACAAAGACGTGTTGTGGCATAAGAGCTGGAATCAACAACTCAGGGAAGACCTCAAGGTTGTTGAACACCTTGGAGGTAAGGCTGTGTGAGAGAAGACACAGTTGCAGATAGAAGCTCTGAGGAGTTCTATAGAGCTCTACTAGGTTGGCATTGAGCACAAGCACAGGGTGCTGAAGAAGAACTCTGTTGTGAGTTCAGAAAGGAGAACCAGAATCACTAAGGATTCGGTGAGGCTCTACCAAGTGGGCATTGAGAAGGTGCAAGGAGTGCACAGAAGAAGGAATCTGCTGTGAGTTCGGAGAAGAACCAGAATCGCTGAGGATTCTGAGAGCTCTGCCAGGTGGGCATTGAGCGGGTGCATAGGTGCACAGGAGGACAAAATTGTTGGATGTTCTGGGAGAAGATACTCTGCTAGGAGGGCATTGAGTAAGTGCACAGACAGAGAAGGAGAGAACTCTTTGAGTTCTGAAATTAAAGGAAGAATCCATTTAGGGATCTCCACAGGGTTGCTGAACACCCTGAAAAGGCTCAGCAAGAGGTTGCTGGACCAGAAGGATAGCCAGGAGGGCATTATATTCTCCATCTACAGGAGAATGAAGGAAGACAAAGTCCCTTAGGGGTCTGAGCATGTGAGAAGCTCAGGAGAGACAACACTGTGGGTGCGTGAAGACTCTGCAGAGTGCAGTAGTCAAAGAATCCTTTGAGGATTCAGAAGCAAAGCTCAGGAGGTGCCAGTGGTTTTATTACGCGCAGCGAAGCTCAAGGTCGTGGATCTCACAGAGGAAAAAGAGCACAAAGGTCAAGGCCTTTGAGAACGTGGAATTCTTCCAAGTGTAGGAAGAAAGTGCGCAGAAGCTCAGGAGGAGAAACGACAGCCATCAGA
>SNQJ01S0078861.1:60602-94461 GCA_010110895.2 Picea sitchensis
TCATCTTGGATGTTTATGGAGTCTATGAGAGGGTCTGAGGCTTCAGACTTCAATAGCTCAGAAAAGCGTTTTTTGAATTCCCCATGTTTAATTAACTCAGTGAGTGGCACAAGAATTCTGATCTTTTGAATCTCATGTTCGAAATTGAAAGAAGATATAGGCTTTGGGATTTCTCTAATTTCAGGAACATGATTATGGACAATGGGAGAGAGAGGTTGAGCCTTCTTACCTCTGCAAGCGTCTGCTACTTCATTAGCAAGTTTCTTTATTCTAGTGGATTACTCAGGAACATCAGGTGTTGCTTCCCTTTTGTCGGATCTCAGGTTATACCTACCTCGACCGACGTTGGCTTTGTCTCCCTTGCTCAATTCATTTAGCTGGCCATCCATGAGAGACTATTCATAAGCAGTCTAGTTGAGATGAGGAAAAGGAGGAATGTCTTCTAGGCAGTGGATTTCAGGATCCATCTCATCTGCTTCTCTTTCCTCCTCATGGGCAACCAAATGGTTCTGAAAAGGGGTCTGAATTTTCTGGTCTTCTCTGTCTCTTCCCCTTTCTCTGTGCATAGTTGGGGGAGAAATATTATTTGGCCTCCTGGAACCTCCTTTGTTTTCGGCGTTCTGAGGGCCCTTATACGTTTGCTTCCTTTCCACCTTAAATATTTCCACCTCTTCGGTCAGAAACTTCATTATCTCGGTCAGCTCGTTCACTTGAGGGTGGGGCAACGATGGGCCAGAAGTTGAGGCTTCGGATCTTCCTTTTCTTCTGTCTGCATCCGTTTTTTTCCTCAGTCTGTCAGCTGCCAATATGTTGGATTCCACTTCTACGGTAGCGTCTTTCATTTGAGCTAAGGAGGTAGCTCTTCTTTCTCTCAATAGAAGGCAGAAATCAGGATCAAATGCACCAGCATATGAAATTTGAGCAGAGGCTTCTGAGGGATTTATCTCTGCAGGGATCTTATTGTACATCTTATTAAATCTTTTGGAGAAGTCTGAGACAGACTCTCCTTCCATTTTCCTCGGAGACCCAAACTCTGTCATGTAATACATGAAATATTTTCTGTCTCCCCACTGCCTCAGGAAAACGTTATCCAAGGCTTCAATGCCAGCAATAGATCCAGGGGCCAATCCTCTGAACCATTTCCTTACCTCTCCATCTAGGCTCTAGACAAAGACTCTCATCTAGACATCTTCATTCTCGATAGTCAAGTTGTCTGCATAACTGTAAAAGGAAGCTAGGTGCTCTTTAGCAGTTATGTCTCCTTCCCCAGTGAACTTAGGCATGTATTTCAAATAATCTCCAGCAGGGAGGGGATTCATAGGATGAGGTAGGATTAAAGGAGCATATCTAGCAGCGACTATGGAATCCATTCTATTCAAAGGGGGATTAGCACCATCCATGGGAATGTTAGGTAGAGGAGAACTCGAAGGAGATGGAGTGTGGACGGGAGATGTCGGAAAAGAGGTTCTTGGAGGAGACAATGGAGAAAACAAAGAGAGAGCTAAGGGACCTGAATGTGCAGATGCTTCTCTCTGTGCAGTAGTAGCAATAAAAGGAGGGGTGGTGAAACCTTTAGAAGCTTGAGGTCTGTGTTGAGGCACAACTTCCAGGGAGGGGGGAGTGACAAGGATCTCTCCAGGAGGAGAAAACTCAGCAGGAACACTCCCAAAATTCAGAGAACGGGAAACCTCAAAAAAAGGATAGCTAGAAAGCTGAGAACAAGAAAGTGGAGTCTTTACAGAAGGAGGTGGGGAAATACTTGTTTGAGCATCGAAGCTTTCTCTTTGAGAGGACTTCCCCTTTCTTCTAATCACCTCCGGATTTTCTTCAGGCACGACCAGGGGCAGATATGGATGGGACCGCGTGTGTCTGCCACTGAAAGCCACAATTAACATCAGGTTCTCTCCAGTGGAGTCATCACAATGGAGTCGCCAGGTGCACAGTAAAAATCTTCAAATTCTGATATCTGATGCACCTTTAGAATCAGTTGATCGTTGTCGTTCAATCCCGGGGAAAATATTCAACTTCGTCCCCGACAACGGCGCCAGAAATGTTAGCATCGGAAGTCACTCCTGGATTGCTTGCAGGAGCAGAGCCCGACACCCATCAGTCTAATGTCACGATTTGTTTATAAGGGGTGATCAAATGGAGATGATGGCTCGAGGAGGTATCACTCTAACTCAGAGACTGGGTCTGGTACGTAAAGAACAAAGGAGGTCTAGAATCCTAACTTCAGCCAGTGGGTTGATTAAAAGATGAGTAGGTGGAAGACTTAGGAGAAGATGAACAAACAGCTATGGGCAACAGGCTTGCGGTAGTTTGTAGGGGAAAAACTCTGAAAGTAGGATCCTCCTGGTTTCAGGGCTTTGAGAAACTGAATAAAGGACTTGACTGGATCCTCCAATTCCAAGTCATTCAGCGTCAAAGAAATCATAGGAACTGACTAGAGGCTCTGTAACTATTACAGTGATCCATTACAACATCATCCTATAATAGCTACAGCTCGACTGGATCCTCCAATTCTGAGCTGCTCTAACACAGTGTAATCAAAGACATGAAAGAAACTAGCATTCATAAGGCAAGAAGTCTCCAAAGTTCATATATATCCAGAACAACAATGCTTCATTAAAACTTTACAACTGGGAGCTCTGCTCAACCATCGATAGATACAAAAATGGCGAAAACGCCTTCATATACTCAGAACAACAACAACAGCGGAACCAAGATACTGCATTGAAAGCTTTGCGTCTGCATGGCTTCTGAAAGTCAACATCTGAAAGATCGTGCAACTTATGTCATACGTAATCCAACTCCTGACAGTTCCAGTGGCGAATCCACGTGCCTTTAATTCTTTGTCGGGATTTCCCATTATGGCAGAGGAAATGTCTAACCACCACCAACTGCTTCAATAACTACTTCATCGGGATCGAGGATGACCCAGCCAACTTGGCACTTCTACAACGTGGAGGGCCTCCCATGCTGCCACCTGGAATAACTGAATGGCTTGAAGAATAGGCGTGGAAGCCAGCACGGAAGATGGGGCACAGCAACGGAGTGATGGGGCCAAAACTACGTGGGGAAGGAAAGAAGCGATGAGGTGTAAGAGAAGTGGTAGGGGGGAGACATGTGGCGGAAGACAATTCATGGAAGGAGCGGGATATAAGACATAATGGGTGCACTTGTGGTAGGAGGCGGACGTGGAATGAGGCGGGACACATGGCAGGCAGTGGATGGATGGTGAAATGGGAAAGGGACCATGTGAACTAGAGAAGGGGAGAGTGACAAATGTCGGAAGATGAGGAAAGGGAAAAAAGGGCGTGAGCCTCATCGTACGACCAGGAAGAGAACAAATGGAAAGAGGGAGGATGGTCTACAAGCCGACATGACGGGAAGGGGGCCCACATTAGTTAATCGTCGGATGACAGAGGATGCCCAGATGGCCTGTGCGTTGTTGATCCGGGCGCTTGCACTGCAGCCGTTGGAGAGATGCACCTTTGATTCCGGACCCCCCCCTCCACTTAAAGATAGAAAGGCGGGGGGGGTCCGGAATTACCTCGCGCGCCGTTGATCCGGGCGCGTTGATCTTGACCTTCGAAGAGGTACGCCCCGGATTCNGGGGGGGGTCCGGAATCCCATCTACGTTGTTGATCCGGGCGCTATGATCCTTACCATCCAGACTTGGTTGTCGCTTACCACAGGTGCATTTGTGTTCAAAACTTAGGACAAGTGGGTTTTAACCCATTCTTTTTGCATTCTAACCCCCTTACAAGAAATATCGCTAACACTTTCCCATCTAGGAAAGCTGAAAAATTTGGCTACTTCCACCCTTCTAAGGATATAATAATGATGATCCAGGAGTAATGGAACTCGGTTCCATTATCCTGTGCACATCTACAATCCATCAAAAACTGGTTCAAGAGGTACGGTGCCCAACTGAACATCACTTCTTTCATGCACTGAATGACTACTACAATGACTCATGTTGAAGATTATTCTTTCCTGCATTTTCTTGGGAGCTTGCAATCCATAATAACTATGGCGAACCTTGTCGCATTGTCATTAATGTCTTTGAGCAAAATGCCCATGTTTCTTCTATTGGTGCCAAATTTTGATTTTACCAGCTCGACGATTTCCTTCTCATGTGCCTTGTTATACAAGTACTCCTTTGGCTATGCATCAACTATAGGTAAGCATGTAAGCTTGGTGATCAACTCCACATCTATCGATACCGATTTTTCCATCCAAAGGATGTCTCCATGTACCCAGGATAATAGTTGTTTGATGTAGAGCCTGATATTTTTACCATGATTGAAGTGTGGTATATCCAATAGGTTCATTATTCATGATTTGTACAACCCCGTTATCCACTTCGCAAGCTCCATTATAGGTTTGCATAAGGGACCAATTTCCCCTTTGTTTTCTAAATAGGCTTCTTCAGCCAAATCTGGGAATTTGGTCGCATCGCACACGTCGTGGTCCAATTACCTTAGTTTAGGTACTTTTCCTAGCATGTTGTCCATAATGACCATTACATCTGGGAGGTATGGAGGTATGATGTATATGGCATCCTACGCCTTTCTTTTCTTCCTGATAGTAGATGGTCCTACCTCTGTTGTTTCTACGTCCTCTTCTTCCCTCTCATATTTCGACCGGTTAGTGATGTCCTCGACCAATACCTCTTCTTTGTCGTGATCTTGTTGTTGACCCGTCATTTCATCAAGTTTAGCAGGTGTTTTAGGGTTAGTGTTCAGAATGCCAGTTTGGGTCCCGAAATGCTTTTGTACTTCCCCTTACGACGTTGTCGATATTTCCTCCTAAACACATGTTGGGTTGATTGACTCTATGTCTAAAGTAGTGGAATCCTCAAGCTTGACCATGCTCTCGGACTATCTCATCCTTTCCTTAGGCCTTTGGCCATGTTGAGTAACTCATAGGTATTGGCCTGGAGCACCAAAATTTGGTGGTGTCATATTTTATCCAACTCGCACAATTACTCACTTATTCACACAATTCTGGCTAGGGAATTCATCCATATGAATTTCGGTGGCCTCCCACCTATTCCAACTGGTTCATTTTGGCAGTTTTCTAGTTTCACAGTTTTTTTTCTAGTTTTCGGGTCCCTGACTTGCGGGGCCATTTTGAGGCCCTAAAAAATGTTTTTAGGGATTTCCATAGTCCTTAGATAGACCTTTCCAATGGGATATCATGCACCTAAAATAGNTGTATGCAAAAGTTACGACCCCAAGAAGTTGATGTACTAACTTACCCAAATGGGACCCACATGACTTCTGACGCGTCATCTCCTAGGGTTAGGGTTTCAGATGTCTAGGGATTTTCAAATTCCTTTTTATTGTAAAAAGGACTTAAGATCCCCATTGTAATAATATTCTTGCGAACAAGTGCATCCATCATATCTCTTCTTAGAGATAAGCAGCCACCATTCCAGCAAGCTTGTTTTCCATTGCATTTTATAGTTTCAGCTTATTTCCTTATTGAATAAAAAAAAAAAATTACTATATCTTTGTTATTTTGTGTTAAGCATATTTTAATAATCTGTATTCATTTCGTTCTTCTCATAATATTTGGATCTGTGGTATTATATTAGTCTACTCCTTACCATCTTAATGCATGTCCCCAATGAGTTCAGGGTACAAAGAATTGGGTCTCGAGCTTGTTTCTCTTGAGAAAAAATCTCTCGCACGCCCAAATGACCTCTCATGGAAGGAGAAAACAAAGATGACGGGATAAGAGATCCTTTCAAACAAATTCTTGAGGAATCTCTCATGCAACATAGGAATGAGATGATTGATAGTTTTGCGCAAATCCTTCGGCAGCTACCAACAGGGGACGCATCTTCCTCGAGTGGAGGCGCCACCCCCTTCAAGGTACAAATCAACTTCGATATTCCTATATTTTAAGGTTAGATAGACACAAATGTTGTAGACAAGTGTTTGAATATAATAGAAGGGTGTTTTTCTATCCATAACTTTTCAAATAGAGAAAAAATTACTTTTGTACTCCTCAAAGTCGTTCCCCATGTCAAATATTATTGGGAAAATTTCTTGTTAGCAAAAGGAAACAGAGGAGCCCTCATTATTTACAGTCATGGCCACCTAGGAATCCTTCAAGGATGTTATTAAGGAACAATACTACCTTGTTGGAAGTTATGATGACTTGTATACCAAATGGACCACATTGCAGCAAGAAAGAGACCAAGCAGTGCCAGATTTCACAAATATATTCCATACCCTGCGCACCAAGATGGGTATCAAAGGTTCATAGCGACATCTGGTACTCAAGTATCGTGGTTCTTTTCATAGATACATCCAGACTGAAATGGAATTTCTAGACATCCATTCCTTGGGCACGGCCTATCGATATGCCGTCAAAATCAAGCAGAAGCTCAAACAAAAGACACGGAAATATGGGCCTGGTAACCCCTAGTAGAAAAAACCAAGAAAGGGAGGCCCCAACCTACAGAAAAAAGGACAGATCAAATATGGATAGTATCAGGACAAATATTCCAAGACACAAGAAAAGAAGGACATCGGAAACACAAAGAAGGATATCGGGAAGTGGTGCAACTTCCATAAGAGCCCTTGACATAGCACTATTGATTTCCGCTCAAAGCAGTTGCTAGTGGATGAAGTGAAATCCTCTGAATCAAATGTGGGTTCTGAATCTGAGTTAGAAACAGAAAGGGGAAGACAGATCATTGACGTGGAACCCAGTTCCACCGTTGCTACCACCAAGCTCCAACTTGGTGAACCAGATGAGCCAGAAGAAGGCGATCACCTTTTCCATTCGTAGATGTGGGTAAAAGGCACCCCGCTTCACTTCAACATTGATAGTGGTAGACAGAAGAATCTCATCTTAAAATATGTGATCAAGTGGCTATACCTACCAACAATGTTTCAACCGCAACCCTACACCATTGGATGGATCCACCAAGGAAGTGATCTCCATGTTATCCAACAATTTCGACTATTGTACAACATCAAGCCCTTCAAAGACGAGGTATTGTGTGATGTTTCTCCTCCCAAAGTTTGTAATGTTATTTTAGGCCAACCTTATTTATGGAAGCATCATGTGGTATATGAGTCTAGGCCTTATAGTGTTATTATTACTTTGAATAGGAAATTGTATAGGATACCCAAGGCAGTCCCTCCTAGTGCTATTTCCTTGATCTCTGCCAAGCAATGCAGAAAGGTCATATCTCATACCGGTAAAGTTGTCTTGTTCATGATTCTCTCTCAGAGTAAGAGAAAGATCATAGCCACATATAGGGCCTCCTCGGTCGATCTCTCCACACAACAAAAGAATGTGGATAAGGTCATGGAGGAATACTTAGATATCTTCTCCTCCCCTATCGAGGTACCTCTGCACTGCCAGGTCAAGCATCCCATCGATCTAACCCCAGGTGCACCACTACCCAATGGGTCAGTATACTACCGCTCTCTGTTATAGAATGAGAAGATCAAGAGGCATATCTAAGAACTGCTCCCCAAGGGGCACATCCATCCTAGCTCATCGCCTTGTGGGATCCCAATCGTACTGGTGTAAAAGAAAGATGAGACTTGGTGACTCTGCATTGATTACTGGGCTCTGAATAAAATCAGAGTCTAGAACCGGTACCCAATTCCCCAAATCAACAACCTCCTTGATCAACTCATAGGGGGGAGATAATTCATATCAATCTTTTCCCTGGGTTTGCATGTAAGATCACCTTCAAGTCAAAAGAAGGTATTTTTGAATGGTTGTTCATGCCCTTTGGTTTGACAAATACTCCAACAACTCTTATGAGGATGATGGATGATATCCTGCAACCTTTCACTAGTACTTTTGTAGCGGTGTCTCTGGATGACATACTCATCTATAACAAGACTTGGGCATAACACTTGTAGCATATTCAATAGGTTTTGCACACCCTGTGGTAGCACAACTATATGCAAACTTGGAAAAATTCTCCTTCAGCATGGACAAGGTCCATTACTTAGGCTACATTGTTGATCGGCATGGTGTGCATATGGATCCAACCAATATCTATGTCATTCATGACTATCTTGCCCCAACCACACTCACTGAGCTTCATAGCTTCTTGGGCTTCGTCAATTTTTATTGCAGGTTCATGTTGGGATTCTCTCATATTGCATGGGCCCTCAACCAAGTAACTAGGGGTGGCAGTAAGGAAAACTTTGTGTGGGGCATGTGCCAACAAAAATCCTTTGATGAATTGAAGCATCATGTGTGCTCATCCCCAGTACTTTCATTACCGGACCTGCAACATCCATTTTAGATATAGACAATTGCTTCATACTGTGTTGTGGGCGTCGTTATCACTCAACACGGCCACCCTGTGTCGTATTATAGTAAGACACTATCAGATGTTGTTTGTAAGTACCCTACTTAAGATAAATAAATTTACTCCATTGTGAAATCCTACCTCCAGTGGAGACATTACATTTTGGGGAAGGAGACAATCATCCACACTAATCAAAATCCACTACAGTTCATACAAACCCAAGGTAAATTGCAGAATGACCTCCATCAGAAGTGGTCCACATAATTACAGTATTTCCACCTCAACATCAAGTATAAAACAGGAAGTACCAACTGAGTTTTTTATTTCCTCAGCCAACCTCCAGTCACGACACTCACCATGGTGCTAGACTCTTGCGACCATGAGACCTATGGATGGCCCCACCTCTATGAGAAAAACCCTAACTTCTCCACCACCTACCAAATGTTGGGAGAAAAATCAGTGGTTGCTAATTTCCATATTCAAGACGGGTTGTTGTGTTGTTTGGGCCATATCTGTGTTCCATCAAGTGAGCATGCGAAGAAGATTTTGGAAGCTCACTACATTCATGTGGAAGGACACTTTGGCATCAAAAAGATAGTGGCGGTTCTATAGAAAAATTTCTACTGGCCAAAACTTTGACAGGATTTTGGCGAATATATTAGGTCCTACACCACCTACGTTATTTCCAAACCGACCACTCAGAAATAGGGCCTGAACACCCCTCTTCCTAATCCTGAAAAACCATGGGAATCCATATTAATGGACTACATGTTGGGCCTCCCATCCACCAAGAGGAGTAATGATTGTGTTTTTGTGGTTGTTGATTTATTTTCCAAGATGGCGATTCTAGCCTCCCAAAAAAGAACATCATTGCAGAGGCCATTGCCAAGCTCTTATTTGAATGCGTCTGGGTACACTTTGGGATCCCAAAAACCATTGTCTTGGATCAAGACAATCGGTTCCTCAGCACATTCTGGTTGAACCTTTGGTCACTTCTGGATACCAAGCTCACCAAATCCACTGCCTTCCACCCCTAGACAGATGGCCAAATTGAGGTCGCCAATCGGATGATCGTACATATCCTGCTCATATACAATTCCAAGCACCCCCAAATATGGGATGAGAGTCTTCCCTATGTCTATCATAGCTACAACTGATCCCTGCATATCTCAATTGGCCACAACCCCTTTCAGGCTGTGTTGGGATTCCAACCATTGGGCCCCATAGATGTTGCATTACCACTGGCGACCACCTCGGCCGAATCATCCCCTGCTCCACCAAAAGATGAAAAATACACCTGGTTCATTGAGTGGATCCAGAACATCTGCCAACAGGTTCATGATATTTTACAGAAGTCCAATTCCAAGTACAAGCAACGCCATGATCAACACCGGGTGACACATAAGTTTCAGGTGGGTGACAAATTTTGGTTGCACTTGTAGAAATAATTCCTTATAGGGCCCCATCGGAATATTTTCCCACTCTAATATGGGCCATACACCATCACCAAGGTTGTGGGTGATAATGCGTTTGCGCTCAACATTCCCCCTTTCCTTGGCCTGCACCTAGTCTTCAACGTGGCTCTCCTTAGGCCATATTTCCCACCATTATTGGCCACCTCAGAGATAACAGAGTAGTTGACAAAAACAGAGCTCAAACCTGCCTACATGCAACATGATTTCAGTGATCATATTGTGGACACATAGATCAAGGTCACCTGATAGCAAAGTATCCATCTTTAACAAGTTGTCAAAGCAGTGTAGCTCCTACACCAAGGCAAGTGGCTCACCTAGGGCCAAATTCAATAGAAATTTCCTCATTTGATAGGAGAACTCAATGCAATGGATACCATTGCTTCCTAAGGGGGGGGGATTGATCCATATGTATTTCGATGTCCTCCAACCTATTCCAATTGGTTCATTTTGGTAGTTTTCCAGTTTGGCAATTTTTTTTTCTAGTTTTAGGGTCCTTGACTTGTGGAGCTATTTTGAGGCCGTAAACAATGTTTTTAAGGCTCGCCACGATCCGAAATGACGTTTGATAGATAGAATAAAAATGTGTATTCCTTGGATAGACCTTTCAAATGGGATATTGTTCACCTAAAATTAATATCATATGCAAGAGTTACGACCCCAGGAAGTTGATGTACTAACTTACCCAAATGGGGCCCACATAACTTTTGGCACTTCATCTCCCAGGGTTAGGTTTTTTGATGTCTAGGGTTTTTGACATTCATGTTTATTGTAAAAAGGACTTCAAAGCTTCATTGTAATCATCTTCTTGTGAATGAGAACAATCGTCACATCTCTTCTCAGAGATAAGACACCACCATTCCGCAAGGTTGTTTTCCGCTGCATTTTATAGTTTCGGCTTATTTCCTTATTGAATAGAAAACCAATTTTACTGTATCTCTTTTATTCTGTGTTAAGCATCTTTTAATAAAATCTATTCATTTTGTTCTTCTCATGAAATCTGGATCATCCATGCACTTGTATATTTCTTTGTGCTAAAAAATCACTAAGTGTTGAACTAACTCGTGCTTTCCACACTTTATAGACCCAGTAATAATTGCCTTTCTCTTTTTCCATGCATTTGCGTCGAGTGCAATTTTTCCTGCGCGTTGTCTTTCGATGTTTTCATAGTAATTTTTGCACACAACTTTTTTCTCACTTTCTTGTTATTCAGTCAACTTCTACCTCTTTATTTGTTTTTCTTCTTTTTCTATTTTTGTATTCCTTTTTTGTTCTTTTTGTTCTTTTTTTGTTCATTTTTCTTCGTTTTCCACTTTTAATTTTTTTTCTTAGTTTTCTTTCCTAATATTAACTACAGTACACTATATACATGACATTCTTACTACATTGTAACTTTTAGGATTTAGTAGGTCGACTGTTCCTTTACAATTTCAGTCGACTACCATTGATCATGCCTTTCATTTATATTCCTCTCAAGTCCTTTAGTTGCACAGATCCCCCATCCGTGACAATATTTACTTCATATGGACCTAGCCAATGCATTCTAAACTTACCAAGGTGCTGCAAAAATTTGTTGTCATAGAGAAGAACTAGGTCTCCCTCCTTAAGTCTTTTCCTTTTATCATGTATGTCATGCCAGGATTTGTCCCTTTCTTTCTATTCTTCATAGTGAGATCCTACCAGGATCCTTTCCACTTCCATTTACATTAGCTGGCTTAGCCTCTCCTATACTGTACCTCTTTCTATCATGTTGGTAATTGTTGCTACCCATAGACTTGGGTACCAAAAATTCTAATGGAACCACTCCTTTATGTCCATACAACAATCTGAATGGTGTTTGTCTTATCAACTTCTTTCATGTGGTCCTATATGCCCATAGTACTACTAGTATTTTCAAGTCCCAATCATCCATGTTCACATTGTAGATCTTAGTCAATGCATTTTCATAAATCTTATTAAAAGCTTCTACTGTTCCATTTTCATGAGGATGATATGGTTTACTCTTCTCGTGATATCCTTCAAACTCCTTAGTTATAGCCTTAATGGTATTATTAATAAAATGAGTGCCTTGGTCACTCATCGGAATCCTGGGACATCCAAATATGGTGATCACTTGCTCAAATAAGAAGTTTTGTGTTGTCTCTGTGCTACAATATTTGACTGGTGTTGTTTCTTCCCATCTTGTTGAGTATTCATTCATATTAATGATATATCTATCTCCTGAACTTTTTGTTGGTGGATTAATAGGTCCAACAAAGTCTATTGCCCATTTTTCAAATTCTTGCATAGTCACTTGTGGTCTTAGGGGCATCTCATCCCCTTTGTTTGGTTTTCCAATCCTTTGACATACATCACAATTCTGGAAATATTCCTTGGCCTCTTTATGGACTGTTGGCCACCACAATCCTGCGCGTAATACCTTCTGCGCAGTATATTTTCCTGCATAGTGTCCTCCAACTATACCTTCATGATCTTCTGCCAAAATTATTGTTCATTCATGTTCCAATACACACCTTCCTAAAATCTTATATGTGCCCATCATGTATAAATGACCTGCAATGAGTTGATAGTATGTAGCTCTGACTACCAATTTTTTCTTCTGCGCAGTGTTAAATTCTTGGTGTTCAACCCCTATACTTAAGTATTCAATAATATCAGTGAATTATTCATCAGCTACCTATACTAAAAATAATTGTGCATCGGGAAAGTTGTCTTCCAAGTTAGTAGGTTCTTCTCCATTGGTTAACCTTGATAGGTGATTAGGTCCTGCATTCAACTTCCCTAGTTTGACTATCACTTCAAAATTGAATTCTAGAAATAATAATATCCATCTATAGATCCTCCCCCCCAACACTGGCTTGTTGACTAGATATTTGAGGGCAGAATGGTCTGTGAACATTTTAAAGTGTTTACCTAGTAAATAGTTCCTAAATTTCAGAAGTGCATATACCATGTCTAGGCCTTCTCTTTCTATGGTGTTGTAATTCTTCTCTAATTATAACAATTTTATTCTTTCAAAGGCTATAGTATGGTCTAAGTACCCTACTCCTGGTTGTGCCAGAATTTCTCCAAGTGTTATAGCTGAAGCATCTACGTGCACATGAAATGTATTTTCCCAATATGGAAATACTAATATAGGTGTTGTCACCATATTTTTCTTTAGAGTGTCCAATACTTGTTGACAATCCTCATTCCACTGAAATGTGGTGTCCTTCTTTAGCATTTTTTCCATTGGTACAATAATCTACGCATACCCCTTTATAAACTTCCTATAATAGCATGTATGTCCTAGTGTTTCTCTTAACTGGCACATTGACTTTGGTGCTGGAAAATTTACAATGATTGCAATCTTAGTAGGGTCAACTATTAAACCTTGTTTCTACACTATATGTACTAATAATATCCCAAAAGGCGTACCAAAAATCAATTTCTTGATGTTTAATGACACCTGATGTTGTCTGCATCTTTCCAACATTAGTCTTAACAATTCTACATGGTCTTTCAAAAGACTATATACAATCCAATCATCCATATATACTTATATAAACTAATGTATGAATTCCTTGAAAGAAACTATGACTACTCTTGAAAAGATAGATGGTGAATTATTCAATCCAAAGGGCATGATTTTATATTGATAGGATCCCCATTATGTAGTGAACATAGTCTTATACCTATCCTATGGAGCTATTTTAATCTGATGGTATCTTGAGAATCCATCTATGAATGAATATGCTTCCTAGACTCCCACATTTTCTAAGACTTCATCTATAAAAGGGGTAGGAAAAGGGTCATGGAATAAAGAATCATTGAGTTTCCTCAAATATACACAAATCCTTATCCCCCCTTGCTTCTTTTCTTGGACTACCATGGGACTGATCCATTTAGATTCTTCTACTGGTTCTATAATTCCAACTTCCAACATTCAGTCAATTGCTTCTTTCACTTTTTGCTTATACATTGGATTCAATCCGTAAGGTCTCTTCCTAACAGGTCTAGCCTAAGGTTTGAGGGGTATCTTCATCTGACCTAGATCCCCTGTTATGCCTTTCATCTCTGTAAATGTTGTTGGAAATAGGTCACTGTATGCGTGCAGTAGCTTTGCTATTATTTATAGTGTTTTCTCATCCTAATAGTCTCCAATACTTGCCATTTTAGAATTTTCATTCATCCCAATGTTGAATTTCTTAACTTTGATTGGTGCAACAAATACTTTTGACTCCAGATATGGACCTTCCACCTCTCTCTCTCTCCTTCAATATCTGTAATCTGAATGTTGCTCGGGTCATCTTCATATAGTGTTTCCTCTTCAACATGATAGCATGAGAGTAAGTATCTAACTGTCTGTATGTTTCGTTGTTGATATTCTGTCATGATTTCAACCTTTGGTTCATAAAAAAATATCACTCCCTGTATCAACTTCAACTCTAAATCAATGTTGGGGTTCTCATGTTCAAATGAGAAGATTACTACAAAAGTTTGTTGTAATCCTGCCCATTCTATAGTGCCTTTGTTCATCTCTTGGTCTATGTACCAGTTCCCTAGGATTGATTCCAATGTATGGATAAAGTGATGAGGAAATTCATCTAGTGGTGTCATCCTGCATTGTGTCCTGTATTTCTCCAATTGTTCCATGGGTGTTCCTTTCCTATCATACCTCTGCATTTTATTTCTCCCCTGTTCTGTGCCAAATCTAATGCGGAGTAGTCGTTTACACTGATACCAGTCCTGAATTGTTTATTTTTGTGAACTCCGCCATCTTGCAGGTGTTTCCTTGAGTGCAATATCTAGGGATAAGAGCCTATGATTTCCTAACACTTACTCTTCATATCTTGTCAAAAATTCCTCTAATTCATTTATCCCATGAAAACTAGGAGGTTCTCTTATCTTTGTACCAATCCATATTACTGTGTGGTCTATTCTTGTGCACCTCCTTGTGGAAACTGCATGTAATCATTTTTTCCAATTCTCCAAACCTATGTCTGATTCAGAAGAACATGATGTAATGATTCTCTAGCTGAGTAGCCTATATGCGGTTGGGTTAACATAATCCTCTTCTCGCGCGGTGGTTCTATACAACTTGTTTATTCCTTCCAGATCCAAATAAGTGGCCTCTAAAAACCTTTCTCCTTTTGAAGGATCTAATGGTGCAATGACTCTATATTCACCTAATTCAAAAGTCATTTTTGTTGTCTTCAGGTTGATTATAGCCTAGTTATCAAATTCCCAATCCAATCCAAGTAATGTTGGGTAAGGTGTTTTGCCATATACTATCTCTATTACTTCAAAATATTTCTTGGTGCTCACTCCATCCAAATCTACTGTCACACCTTTAAGCCTTCCAATTGGTAACACTCTATGTTGATTTTCTAGTTTCAACTGGATAGGTGAATAGCCTAGTGTGGGTTCTCCCATACACTACCATGTCTTCTTAGGTAAGACATTTACTTCAGATCCTAAGTCTAGTATAATATATCACATGTTGAAATCTCCAATATTGGCATTTAGTATGAATTCTTTGCTTGTCCTTCTTCTTGTATGGAGATGGTTGACTGTTTTCTTTTATAACTTCCCTTCTACCTCTGTGTTTCATATTTTTAGAATGTTTTGTAATATTTTAATAGATGATGGATCATTCAATAACTTAACACAAGATTGCATAAAATTCTTTATGGAACTTACTTGCTTTGAAGGTTTTCCTTTACTAGTATGTTCCATTGAGGATGGAATCTCGTACATTGGTGGGTTTTGAGTTTGTTTCACAAGTGATGTAGACACAAAATTATAATTAAGAAACTCTTGTTTGGTCTCCTTAAATTTTTCCTTTCCTTTCCCCGCATCAAACGACTTATGTGGCTCAGTATTCTTCTTAACCAATTGGTGTTGAACTAGATCTTGTTTTACTGCATCAGTTCCTATCTTGGCTCCTCCTCAAGTGACTATATTAATGTTTCTTCCCTCATCACTGGATTCTATAGAAATCCATTGGACATTTTGGTTGTTCTGGTTCCTTTTTTCCTGGATTTTTCCCAAGAGTGTTGGGCAATATTTTGTGTCATGGTTTGCTACGCGATAATACATATATGTTGTTGGTGGAAGTGGAAAATCCCTTGCATAATGTCCTAGTTGTTAGAAGTTGTGGAACACTATTGTTCCTATGCCTCATCCAAATCCTCCTCTACCTCATCCTCCACCTCTATATCCACCTCGATCTCCTTGTGGTGTGTTGTACTAGGGTACCTAGTTATACTCCGTAGGGTTATATGGTGGTTGCGCATTATTATACTACGACTGTGCATTATTGTATTGTTTTTGTGCATTGTTGTATAGTGGTGGTACCTGGATAAAATGAGGTGCAGTTTTTCCTGTCATTATTTCTGATTGCACTCTACAATTATTTGAAGTTCTTTCTCTCATCATCTCCATCGTTCTACAATCCTTATCATCATGTCCCACTGATTTGAAAAAATTGCAATATGAACTTTTGGGTATTGTCTTGTATCTCTGCATCATTGGACAATGATGTGGATCCTGCCCATGCATTTTACAAATCTCACACGATGGTCCTCCTATTGGAAAAGGGTTTGGTACTCCTTTTTCCATATACTATGCAAAAGTTGGGCATTCATTCTTATGGTGTCCTTCTGTCCCGCATAGCGTACACCAAACAACTTCTCTTTTCTCTTTGCCCCTTTTTTTGTTAAGTTGAAATGTTACATTCTTCAAATCCTCCTTCATCTCCTCTATTGTTGGATCTTTATATTGATATTGGTTCTCTTCCAGTTGCAAGGATGCTTGTAGAGCCTCTACATGAGTTTGGAACTTTTGTTGTCTTAATGGGTATTTCAAGTGTGGTAACAATGAGTTCACAAATAAGTTCCTATGTTGCATGTTAGTAATTGTATATTTCAACTTGCCTTTCAGACATTTGAAACTCTAATTAATCTCCCAAATAGACTCACCTAGTTTTTTCCTGATTTCAATCATTTCATTCATGTACCGGTCTTCTGAGTTGGGCTTCTGAAATTCATTTACCAATAGTTTTTTCACGTTTGCAATAGTCTTTGGTACTCCCTATGGATTTTTTACATCTAGGCTCATGTACCAATCTAGTGTGTGGTCTCTTAATGTGATAGCTAACTGCTTGAGCTTTGTATCCTCATTTGTAATCTTCTTTTATTCCTAGATATTCTCATAGATTAATAAGTTATTTTCAAGGTCCTCTGATGTCTCTCCCAAAAATCCTGGTAATCTGATCATGGGATTATGTCTTTCCATTTTAAATTGTTTTGAACTACTCTCTTCTCCCAATGTCAAAAATTGAATGTTACTTCCTGAACTTTCTCCTGAGTTTATTTTCCTTGATTGGATCCCCATCCTATTTCTTTTCTTCCACTAAAATTCAGTTGTCTAAACGCTGGTGTTTTTTTCGGTGTATTTTTCACACATGGGGTTGTAGGTTCCACAATGACGATGATATGGATTGGAGTTTTGCCTTCTGTCCTTGACCCTGGACCTCTTGTTTTCCTTTCAAATATTATGTGCAGTATTTCCTTAATCTTCTCCACAGCCCGAATGATCCGGATTATTTTGGCACAAAATGAGATCGGAGGTATAATAAAGAAATGCACAGAGATATCATAGATATTCAATAATATAACATAAATATATCAACGATGAAACCATAAACACAGAGATACAGTAATAAACGATTTCTATTAATGAAAGAAATGTACAAAGACTGTAAAAATACAGAGTGAAAGACTCGCTAGAATGGTGGCATCTTATCTCTGAGAAGAGATGTGACGGCTACTCACATTCACAAGAAGATGGTTACAATGAGGCTCTGAAGGAATTTTTACAATAAACAGGAATGCCAAAAACCCTAGACATCCAAAAAACTAACCCTAGGAGATGAAGGGCCAAAAGTCATGTGGGCCCCATTTGAGTAAGTTAGTATATCAACTTCCTGAGGTCGTAACTTTTGCATACGATCTTCGTTTTAGGCGTATGATAGCTCGTTGGAAAGGTATCATCGAGGAGATTCATTTTGGGGTCTCAATAATGCCTTTAGATAACATTGATAACCTCTATCTAAAAAAGACTTCATTTAGGCCCTCAAAATGGCCCCGAAAGTTAAAACCTGCTAAAAATAGTAAATTGCCAAAATTGCCAGAAAATTGCTTTGAGCTAGTCGGAAAAGGTGGGTGGCCACCAATATCCACTTGGATCAATCCTACCTCCTTAGGAAGAAATGGTCTCCATTGTGTTGATTTCCCGGGGGAGAGGGAAAAGCATCTGTTGGATCTACATCTTGGTGAGATGCTTGTATTGCTAGAGACATCACGCTACTTAGTTTGTGGAAGTCTGTCATGAACCTGTTGAAGCTGAGGACGTTCAAAAAGTCAAGCTACATGAGAGGAAGGTGTGCAGAAGGAATATTTGTGCTTTTCTGCAACCTTGTCAACCTTCTTCTATTGGATAGAAGGTGCAGGGGGCAAGGTTGTAGTGGTTGCAGTGTCCTTCTGTTCCCCTTTTGAACAGATTGTGAAGAAGATAAATTTTGCAGTATGAGATACTACCTTGCGACACATTTTAGGTGGAACAATAGTCGAAACTACCTCTGGTATTCTATAGAGATGACCCCCCAAAGTAACAATGACACTACCGTGTCGAGACTCATAAACAATATGGCGCTTCCACATATATGGCTGGCCCAAGAGAACATCACAGACATACAGTGGGGCAACATCACATAATACCTCGTCCTTGAAGAGTTGGATTTTGTATGACAATCGACATTGTTGGCTGACACGGAGATCTCGTCCTTGGCGAATCCACCCGATGTTGTATGGTTGCGGGTGTGGTGTTGTCGACAATCCCAATTGTTTGATGACCTCTACTGAGATGAGGTTCTTTTGGCTTCCGCTATCAACAATAAAATGCAGCGGGCTCCCCTTCACCCACATCTGTGAATGAAAAAGGTTCTCCCCCTCTTCAGGATCTATTAGTTCTTCTGGTTGAATTATTGTGGTTGTGACAATAGTAGTGGGGTCTGCGTCAATGATCTGTCCTTTACCATTATTTTCAAAATCAGATTCTGAATCAGGGTTCGGCTCCTTGTCTTTGATCTCGCTCACCAATGACTTTTTCGAGCAACATTCATCGATGTTTTCCCAGGGTATTTTGTGGAAATCGCACCATTTTACGGTGTCCTTCTTTGTCTTCCTATGACCCTTCTTTTCCTGTGTCTTGGACTGGTTTTTGGGAGACTGTTTGTTAGGGATGTCTTTGTCATACTTTGGTTGTTGTAGATTTACATATCCGAAATCCCATTTGTTTTGGTTCTTAAATTTCTTCTCAATTTTAATATCATATCGATAAGCAACATCGAGTGATGAGATGTCCAAAAAATCCAATTCATTATGGATGTATCTGTGTAGAGCCCCATAGTATTTTAGAACCAAATGTCGCTTAGAGTCTTTGATACCCAACTTGGTGCACAAGGTATGGAAGGTATTGGTGAAATCTAGAACTGCTTGGCCCCTCTCTTGTCGCAGTGTGGTCCATCTCATGTACTGGTCCTCATGTACTGGTCCTCATAGTTTTCAACAGGGTAATATTGTTCCTTTACCGCATCCACAAAAAAATCCCAAGTGGGATCGACCCCATATATTTTAGACTCCTCTGTGGAACTCTACTCCCAATAAGTTTCCCACCAATTTTTGACATGGGGGAGAGATTTAAGGAGTGTGAAGGTGATCTTTTCTTTGTCGGAAAATTTATGAACAGAGAAATAACCTTCTAGCAGATTTAACCATTTGTCTAGGGCTTCTGCATCTATCTGTCCTTCAAATACAAGAATATCAAAATTAACTTGTACCTAGAAAGGCGAGGTGCCTCCAAAGTGGTTGCTTGATGAATATGTGTATGTTTCTATTGGCAGGCGTTGAAGGATGTGGGAAAAATTCTCCATCATTTCGTCCCTCTGTCGCATGAGATCTTGCTCAAGCAACAAATTGATAGGATCGTCTACTCCGTCATTTTTCTTTTCTTCTACCATTGAGGGTTTCTTGGGTGTGCAAGAGAGATTGTCCTCAATAGAGATAAGATCAGTACCCAAATTTCTATACTTAGACCTCGTCGAGTACATGCACTGAAAAAAATGATCAAGAACAACATGCTCTGATACCACTGATCTGGATTGTTTTTGGCACGAAATGAGATCAGAGATATAATAAAGAAATGCACAGAGATATCACAGATATTCAATAATATAACATAAATATGTCAGATATGCAACCATAAACACAGAGATACAATAATAAATGATTTCTATTAATGAAATAAATGAACATAAACTGTAAAAAAACAGAGTGAAAGACTCACTAGAATGATGGCAGCTTATCTCTGAGAAGAGATGTGACGGCTACTCGCATTCGCAAGAAGATGCTTACAATGAGGATCTGAAGGATTTTTTACAATAAACAGGAATTCCCAAAACCCTAGACATCCAAAAACCTAACCTTAGGAGATGAAGCGCCAAAAGTCATGTGGGCCCCGTTTGGGTAAGTTAGTACATCAACTTCTTGAGGTCGTAACTTTTGCATACGATCTCCATTTTAAGCGTATGATAGCTCGTTGGAAAGGTATCATCGAGGAGATTCATTTTGGGGGCTCAATAATGACTTTAGATATCATTAAGAACCTCTATCTCGAAAACCATTCATATAGGCCCTCAAAATGGCCCCAGAAGTTAAAACCTGCTAAAAATAGTAAATTGCCAAAATTGCCAGAAAACTATTTTGAGCCAGTCGGAAAAGGTGGGTGGCCACAAATATCCACCTGGATCACTGAATATCATCTACCTCTTCTTCATTTCTTTCCAAGCCCTCTCTGTCAACTATGTCTCTCTTCTTGTTGTTCATTTTATATTGGTAGGGTATTTCGTTGCACGTCTTTCCATCTTTTTCCATTATCTTCTTTATCTGGTCTTATTCCATAATTATTGGGTCCATTTCCTCCTCCTTCTTTCCCTTATCCATCTCCTCTTCCATATCTCATTCTCATGTCAGTGCTTCCCCCCTTCCCCCATGCACGCAGGGAAGTTTAGTTGTCTGATTCCATGGTGATCACACTGTTGTCATACTGTAAAATATTGATTGAAGTATACAATGATTTGATGTACCTACCTATGGGTCCCTTTAGAAAATACGTCTCCTCTATGGTGTAGGAATTTGCGGTATCTACTTCAAATTTGGTGATAAACCCTGCAAAAATAATGTCTAACCAGAAATCTACTGCATGTGTAAATTTGTTATTAACTTGTTGTAACTGCACAATCCCACATGAATCCACTCCAACTATCTGATTCAATTTGTAGAGTGTTTTTCATTTATACTCAATAACCAAAATTGCAACAAATGTGGGAAATCACAGAAAAATACCTCATGCAAGTCACTAAACACATATTTGTTGAGATATTTGCACCATGTTAACTTAGGGTTTTTGTTGTCCTTTTTCACAAACTAAAGTTCCTTTGTTTTCAACCATCTTTCAATATCCTCCTTCATTGGATTCCATGCCATGAACATTCCCTTCTATACTTTCATCCTTTACGCATTTCTTCGATGGATCCCGTCCACTCAATCTCGTGTAGTTCTAGTTGGAAACAAAACCATTTGTTGGTTCTTCTTTCACTTCTTCTTGGGATGATCCAAGTTCTGATATCAAACATGTTTCCAACAAAACCCTTAAAAACTATCAGCCCTCCTCGTAAACCAGAAGGAAACACTGCACATAAGGATCACAACACAGTCTCACCCAAGATAGCTTTAATGGGGGACTACAATACTCAAGTGTTTGCAGTCTAGGAATGAGTGGGGATCTATGATGGTGTTATTTCTTCCTTATGCATTATCCTTGTTAATCATTCAATTAATTCTATTGTTTATTCATCATTTAACCTATGCATGCATGTGGTTATAGCTACCATAACCATTCATTATGAATTTAATGATCAACAAAAGGTAAATCATTCATTAACAATCACACAAAACAAAAGGTTTATGGTGGTTCACCCCCTACTAGGACTAGATCCACAAATATATGGATTCTTTTCTCTTTTATTTATTCTGCTACAAAATATTGTGTTGTGCGCATTACATCTTTAATAATACAATCAATATTGAGGGTAAGAACCCTCTATGAGGCAGACTAGATCACACCAGGCTCCTCAACCTGGGACCTAACCCTCAAAGAATACCTTACTCAAATATTCTACAAGGCTTATTACAACCAACAACCCACAAAATCATACTAATCAACTCTCTCAGTTATGATCCATATCACTGACATCCTCTCTTTTATCCTCTACTAACATCCCTCTCTCTTATCCTCTACTAACATCCCTCTATCTTATCCTCTCTTTTTTCCCCTACTTTTCCTAGACCTCCTAGGTTCTTATTTATACTATTTTATCGGATTATAGAATTTACAATATTTTCAAAAACCTTAAACCTATCATGGTTAGGCTTGTCTTCATGAGCGCCATGTTGTTTTTCCTCCTGCATGTTGTTTTTCCTTCTTTTCTTGCATGTTTCTTTGTTGCCACCTGTTGAGAGCGCTCCAAAATTAGGTCTTCCTTTCCAAAAAAAGGTCTTTCCCAAAATAAATCCTTCTTCAAAAATAGGCATGCGCCCAAAATAGACTTTCTTCTCAAAATAGACCTACACCCAATAACTGGATTAACAACCTATGCTTCCTCAACTGGACTTGTGGATGGTCCTTCCTCTGATCTACATTCTGGTGTTATTCTCATTGCTTCCAAGAGCCGTTGAAATTGTGTTAAATATTCTTTCACTTTTTGATGCAGTTCTTCTTGCTTGCACGACACTTGTTCATATGCTTGTTATGCAACATCCAGCTCCTGATAACTAATTATATCAATTTCATCATCTGTTAGAGTATAACTACTCAGTACTCGATGTGCTTTCCTCTTCTTACACAGAGATATTCTCGGCCCCTTACCCTTGTATTTACTTTTCTCTCCTACCACTAGGCATGTTTCTTGTGCATCTTCCGTATCTCTTTATGCTCACATATCTAAGTAATTGAAAATAACCTTCCTTGTCGAGCCATTTTTTGTTTTTATCTTCCTTCAACAATTGTATACTTTATTTCTCTCCCACCAGAAGTGTTGAATCTAGTCAGAATATTCCATTTATACTTTCCTTACTATGGCATTAATGACGATCCTTCGCCGGATTTTTACTTGGATTTTCTAGTCTATCTTGATCCTGATCATTTATGGTCACTTCCATTTATGTGCTTTAATTCCCTTAATGGTTTCTATCCTAGGATTTAATTTTGTGCGCACTTAAATGACTCTATGTTGTTTTTTTTATTTGTGCGATACTCCCTCTTTTTTCTGCGCGACACTTATTCCTGTTTACCTTTGTATTTCTTATTTTTTCCCTTTTTATTTGTTTTCTTCTCTTTTCTACTTTTTTTTTTATATATATATTTCACTTTCATACTAGATTAAAACTACTATTATACATGTGTTCTCGCTCAGTTCAACCTAATGCATGAACGATCAGTCGTCTCTATAGAGTTTTAGCTAACTCCCATTCACTATTCCTTCCATGGATTCTCCATTCAATGTTTCCAACTGCGATCCATCATACATGGGTGGATCACATAACTTTGTTCCAATACAACGCAATGATCAGGTTATGCATGTACATCCTCTAGTTGATACTTCATGTATCCTCTGTTTCCAATGTTCCATACCTTCCTCTGAATCTAATGCACATGAACCAATACTTCTCCAACTTAGCACACCATTTGTTGTGGAATTAACATAATAATCCATCCACACAGTCATGTTATACAATTTTTCAATTTCATTCCCTCTTTCCGGCTCTATGTACCTCTTTCCTTCTTTCATACTATGATACCTTCAAGTCTCCTACTTCAAATATCATTTCCCTCTTCTTCAGATTAATGATCACTTGATTATCAAAGTCCCATTCAAGTCCCATTAGTGTTGGATATGGTTGACTATCATCCATGATCTCAATGAATTCAAATTTTTCTACACTACACACTCCATCTATGTTCACAGATACTCCTATCAATCGACCAATTGGTATTATCTTGTGCTAATTTTCTAACTTTAACTGAATAGGAGACCAGATTAGCTTGGGTTTCCCCATCATATCTAGGGTTTTCTTTGGTAACACATTCACATCAAACCTCAAGTCCAAGATAATGTTATCCACATCATATTCCTTAATCTGTGCACTTAATTTGAATTCTTCATTGGTCCTCTTTCTGCGCAGTACCTGATTCACTACCCTATGTGAAATAGGAGTTTCCCTTTCTTGCGCACAATGATCAATCATTTCATATAATGTGTTCATTGCAGTTTCTTATTTCATTAAATATGCACAACTTATCAGGAACTCTCTTAGAGTACTTAGCTTCCCAAGTGGCTTCTTTGGCATAGTGCTATCACAAACATGAGGCGCAGATGATGTTGATGATACCCAATTTGTTCCTAGTATCTCTTTTATTTCCCTATGATACATCTCCTTTTCCTGTTGAGGGTTGAATGTTGGCATAGTCCCTACTGATTTCCTTACCCATTTCTCAACTTTCTTTCATCCATTCATCGCATCATCCCATGTTCTAGTTCCTCTGCACGTAACAACTACTATTCTACGTCCTTCATTGCATTTTTTAGTTGATATTTTTTGTACATTCTGATTTGGGTTCTGATTTTGATTCCCTCTTGACATCCATTTCAAAAGTAGTTGAGGAAAATATTTTGTCGCATGTTCCAATGCTCTACAATACGTGCAATTTGTACAAGGGTTTGGGAAGTCACGAGTTAAGTGTCATGATTGATTACAATTGTAACATATTATCGATCCTCTTCCTCCTCTACCTTGACCTCTACCAAAATTTCCTTCTTTTCCTATATTAAATCCTCTCTAATTATTATACTATGGACCACCTCCTTCGGTTGCAGAATTATCCTCCCAAATATTGTACATGTATGAAGTGCGCTCCCTCATCAAGTCGAATGTGCAACAATCCTTCTCTTCATGTCTGACTAACTTGAAAAAGTTGCAAAATAAATTCCTTAGCGTACTATGATATTTCTAGAGTAATGGACACTCTGTTGGATGATGTCCCCATTTCTTACATATTTCACAATATCCCCCTCCTGGTAATGGATTCAGTGCTCCAGTCTCCAAATACTGCGCAAATGTTGGGCATTCATTCTTGTGGTGGCCCTCAGTACTACACTTAGTACACCAAACTTGTTCTCATTTCTCCTTCCCTTTTGTAAGTTCTTCTAGTTGAATTGTCAAGGAATCTAATTTCATTTTTACTTATGACATCCCTCCACTCTCTCCTGTAGGGGATTCTTCCAGTTTCATTTTAATTTCCAATGTTTCAAGCTATGATGCAACTTTTTGTTTTATTAGTGGAATGAAAATGTGTGGTAAGAGACCCACAATAAACCACTCCCTATTTTTTTTATCTGAGATTTGAAATGTTAGACTGCCCATCACATCCTTGAATATTTGATCAAAATCCCATACTGACTCAGTTTGTACTTGTTTAATTTCCTTCAGTTCTCTAATGTATTGTGACTCAAACTTTGGCTTCTTGAACTCTTTCAACAATTCCTATCTAACCTTTGCTAATGTCTTGGCTTGTCCTATAGGCATCATACTCTACAGTTTCATGTACCAGACTAATGCGTGACCTCTAATGGTGGTTTCAAACTGCGCAATATTTATAGCCTCATCCTAGAAATTCTTTGCATCCTAAATTGTCTCATAGAAAAATAGATGTTGTTATGGGTCCTTTGACCCAACTCCCTAGAACTGAGGTAGTAGGAATGTGTTGTCTACCCCTGCCATGTTTCTTTGTGTAGTACCTCCCCTAGGAGATGTTGGTTGAATCTAAATTTGTGCACCTCTTCCACTTCTTTGACTATTTCTACTCTTTCCTCCCCTGCTAACTATACGTTCTTTTGACAAATCCTCAAATGTAATTTCTAATGTAGGTGACACACACGAGGTTGTGGAATCGATACAAGATCTCGTCTGAGTAGGACTTATTGGCTCTTATATTATAGGACTAGAATGGAACTCCTCTTCCTCTCATTTTATGTGTGGTATCTCTATGATTTGGAAAATTACGCATGGTCCTCTCCACTTAGGCTCACTATGCATCTCTCCTTTATCAGCCCCAGTATTTCTCCTCTTGTACCTCCTTCCACTACACACTACTAAAAAATAATCTTCTTCTTCTTATACAACCTCTTCGGTTCTATGAATCCTTAGTCCTCCCCTTCCTTCATTTCTTCCTTCATGTTTTCCTATCTTCAAACAATCCTCTTGGCATCCCTCGGTTCCCCTATGTGCACAAATCCCCTTAGCAATTAGACTCCATTGTCATCACACACTTATCGCACATCAACATATGTATCCATGTACCTAGTGATTTCATGAACCTTCCACGTATACCTTTGAATAAATACCACTCTGCAACAATGTATGAATGGGTAAAATACACTACAAATTATATAATATACTCTCCCAATATACTGTCCAACCAGAAATCAACTGCATGTGAAGTCTTATTACTTACATAATTTAGCTTCCTTACCAACTCAGGAGTCCAGTTCTACGACACTACGGTTCGATACCTTCCAATATTATATACTAATATTTTCATCCATTTCTTGTCGCTCATCGGAGGGTTTCTATTCTCTTTTCAAGAAAATTCTCATTCCTTCCCTTCTAGTCATTCTTAGATTTCTTTCTTATTCAACCTCCAAAACATTCCCTCAATCACATATTTCGAGTTCCAACAACAAAACCATTTGTTGGGGTACAGTTATAGGAACCTAGGTTCAATTTATCTTAACCAATTAAACCCTTAAGACACCATCCCTTTTGGGATCACTTACATGCAAGTGAAGTCTCACCCGAGGGATCTATTGGGGTTGCAGGAACCAAGCTTCTGTAGTAGTGAGAGAATGTGAGACAATTATATTATTCATTCTTACTTATCTGTTCTGTGCACATTATCTTGTATTTGGTCTTCCTTGTTTACTTACTGAATTCAGTTAAATAGTAGCATGATTATTCATATTGTAGCATAAACCATTTACTATAACATTCATATCTATTGTGCAGTGATCATGTAAGAAACATATCTTATCTAACATGCATAAAGAGAATATTCATGATCAATCACATAAAATATAAGCAAACACGATAGTTAAAGTGGTTCACACAACTTTGGGCTATGTCCACAATGACTTGCTTCTTTATTATTCTTTCTATAATCATCTCAGGCTTGTGCATTACACTTACAATAGATATATCAAGATATATCTCTCTCCATCTTTCCTAGCTGCTCTACAGTGAAATCCTTTTTCTGCAACTCTGTTTTTCCACTTAGACATAGACTCTTTCCTCTTCATCCTATTCTCTCATTCTCCTCACAAAAAAAACCTAACATATTCAATGAACCTGATAACCCCTAATCTTCCCAACCCATTACATATTTATACATGGATTCTAGGGCTCAAAACCCTACTTTGTTTATCCCAAAATCCCAATTACCTCTTTTTTTACTGATGACAACTAGTGTTGACTTGTTCAAGATTATTTTTCCTGATTTTACATCTGCATGTTTCTTTTGTACTTCAGATTGTTGTTCTTCCTTATTTTGCGCGTCTTTCTGTTTTTGGCATGTAGAACTACTATCCTTCATTTTGGCCCACTTCCTTCTCTTGATTTCTTCTCTGCTTTATTCTCCTACTTTATTCTTAGCTAAGTATGTTCTTAATTCACACTGCACTTCTACATGTGCCTCTACTGCGCACTCCCAAGTATGAATGTTCCTTTGTTGCGCACTCTACTCCTTCCTTGTATTATTTCTTCTTCTGCTACACATATCTTCCATACTTAGGATTTTCATGAAAACTCTATCCAAAATTCATGTCCAACACATGGCATGGAAAGTGAAGGAAAGGCAAGGCATGACATGGAAAGGAAAGGCATGGCATGGCATGGGAAGGCAAGTCAAGGTAAGGTCTAGGTCTAGGTCTCGGTCTAGGTCATTATTTCAAGTTTTGTGGATGGTTATTTATTGAATGTATTAAATAAATGGTTTATCAAAGTGGTGATATTGCATGTTATCTTGCATTCTTCTTGAATTAAACTTGTCCTAAAACCCTCAATTTTCTGGTTATATTAGGACTTACCCTCGATTTCTGTCCTTGTTAGCTTGACATCTAGGGTTTAGTTGTCATATTTCACCCTTAGAATACACCTTGACACCTTTTATTATATTTTTGTCATATTTTTTATCCCTTTACGGCTTGATGTCTTGAATATTCTAGGGATGTTATGTTTTAGCTTGCATTTCAACAAGCATGTGTTATCTAAACCCTAGTTTAGGCTTGCATTTTCATCCCCCTTTCATTTAATGATTACTTGCTGCAACTTAATATTTGTCATGTTGCAACTTAATATAATTTACTGGCTTGGTAAGGCATGACAATGGCATAGCATGATAGTGGGATGCAATGGGATTCAATGGAAATGGCATGGAAATTGGATGCAATGGCATTGCATGACAAGGTACGAAAATGGCATGGCATGGCATGGATTGCAAAGGCATGGATATGGCATGGAAAGGCATGGAAATGTCACATAAATGGCATGGCATGGCATGGCTTTGCAAGACATGGAAATGGCATGGCATGGCAATGAATGGAAATGGAATGGAAATGGCATGGCATGGCATGTCATGGAAAGGAAAGACATGGCATGGCATGGAATGGAAAGGCAAGGCATTCAATGACAAGGTAAGGCATGACATGGGAAGGTGAGGCATGGCATGGCATGAAATGACAAGGAAAGGCAATGGCATGGCATGGCATGTCAAGTCATGGCAAGGAATGACAATGGAATGGATTGGAATGGATTGGAAATGCATGACAATGGCATGGCATGGCAAGGCATGGAAATGGTGTAGAAATGACATGGAATGGAATTTCATGGAAAGTCAATGCATGCCATGGAATGGCATGGTAACGAATGGAATCATGGAAAGGCAAGGCATGCAATGGAAAGGCAAGGCATAGAAATGGAATGGAATGGATTGGAAAGGCATGGCAATGCAATGAAAAGGAATGGAACTGGAATGGCATGGAATGGCATGGAAAGGCATGGAATGGATTGGAAAGGCATGGAAATGACATAGTATTTAAAGGAATGGAAATAATGTGGAAATGGCATGGAATGACATGCCATGGAAAGGCAAGGCATGGCATGGAATGGAATGGAAAGGCAAGGCAAGGCATGACATGGAAAGGAAAGGCATGGCATGGAATGACATGGAAAGGCAAGGAAAGGCATGGAAAGGCAAGTCATGGAATGTCATGGGATGGAAAAGCATGGAAAGGTAAGGCATGGCATGGCAAGGCAAGGCATGGCATGGCATGACATGGAAAGTAATGACATGTCTTAGTAAGGCAAGGAACAACATGGCATGGAAACTCAAGGAAAGGAAAGGCATGCAAACATTTTCACCTAGACTTAAAATGTCATAAACACTTCATTAGATGGAAAGGAACTTTGTAATATAAATTTAAGTCATATGTCCCTAGAAAAAATGTTTTTAATTTATTGGGATGAGAAAGGTTTATTTTTTTTTTATTCTTGTTTCATTGCAATCCACATTTTTATTTGACTTTTTCCTTCCATAATGTTATGGAAAATTATATTTTTTGTTGTATATGTTAAAATGGGAAGCTACATGACAAGACATGGGAAGCTACATGACAATGAGATGGCATGTCATGGCTTGGTAAGGCATGGCAATGGAATTCCATGACATGGCTTGGAAAGGCATAGTGATGGCATGGAAATGGCATGGCATGGCATGGAAATGGAAAATCATGTAAATGTCATAGATATGGGATGAAATGGCATGGAATGAAAAGGCATGACAATGGAATGGCATGTAATGACTTGGCAAGGCATGAAAATATCATGGCATGGAAATGCATGACAATGGTGTGGAAATGGCATGGCATGGAAATGACATGCCATCGCATGGATTGGAAAGGAATGAAAATGGCATGGAAAGGCATGTCAATGGAATTTCATGGAAATGGTATGCCATGGCATGGATTGGAAAGGCGTGAAAATGACATGGAAAGGCATGTCAATGGAATGGAATGGAAATGGCATGGCATGAACAGATTTGTGGGATTGGGTTTGGGAGGCTCCTTTGTCTCCATGTGTTCTCTAACCAAAACATTCGGTACGAATGTGAAATAAAATCTCATATATGGTGAAGGGAAAATAATAATGGTTTCAAGTCTCCTTGGAGGAATTTTGGTAGCATAACATTACTTTCTATGGTGTGTCGTGAAATGTAACCTCAAAACCTTAGGTGGAAAATGATACCCATTCTAAGATCTAGTTTCCATGTGAACTCTCTCATTGTATTGATAAAAATCAATAAGTTTAGTGGACATCATGGAAGAATGAATAAATGTTATTAATAATTGATGGGTTTAATAAAATTTACATATACCCACTACACAACCTAAACAAACATGAGTGCATTAATGAATCATTGAATAGTCATTTTGGCATTTATGAAGGGTTACACATAAATCAAATGATTTTATATATGTCATGCATAGAAAGAGGGGAATAATGTGTGTTCCCTAGAAAATGGTCAAATTATGGATTGAATCAACTAAGAAACTAACAACTAGGCCTCGCAAAGGAATGTTAAGGGAAGGCTAGGGTTTGAAGTAACAACCCGTGATAATATATTGGTAGGTGCATGTACTTCATATTATAAATATATATGAAGTGTTTGGGTTGCCCAAATGTTGTGTACTTGCATAATTGAATTTTAGATTATGTCAGCTTCATAATTGAGTAATTCTAGTACTAGTTATGGAGGTTAATTTGACATATTATTGAGCTGAGATTGTTAAGTGATTTAAAAATATGTAGAAGATAAATGAGAAAATTTATTTCTATAATAAAGTATTCTAATATGCCATTTTTAGGTCACAATATTTTCCAATGATCACTATTTGAGGGTGGATTGTCATTGGATTTATATGGAGATAATTAAAGAGGAAACACATATTGTTGGTTGTGATTTAGTGATCTGAAAATAGAAGGCTGACTTGTTATGCTATGCAAGCACCCTCTACTTCATAAAAATAAACTTTACAGGACCTTGCTTCATGTGTTAAAATATGAAAGATAAATTATGTTCCAAGTTCATGTATCTTCTTGTAAATGCTTATGTGTGAGGATATGTTCCTTTAAATGGTTATATATGTACTTTCAATAAATACACAGCAACACAACTTGCAACAAATAAACCATCAAACTCAGAACAATCACAACATGATAAAGGAGTTCACCCCCCTCCGGGCTACATCTCCTTGAGCCTCCATCAATGGACTTGGCTCTTTGGGATTAATTTGTCAAAAGTTATTTTACAAGCTTCTGCTCAAATCCAATGGAAAAACAGACTGTACCATTGAGATCAGAACACATAAAAACCCCAAAAATGACTAATAGAACTCTAAAAACGGATCATGGCTCATCCAGTCATGACCTCTTCTACATGTGGCCATAAGCTTCCCTGAGATTATCTTTGGAAAATACACCTGTAAAATTCCTCAACAGCCTCTGAAACCTGTCCCAATGTGTTTAGATCATAATAATTAGCCAAAAATGATTATTCAATCACAGAAAACAAACATAGGCTCACCAAACCATGTCCTCCATCAATGAGGGCTTCAAACTCCCTGGAGCTTGCTGAAACTTCAATGGCTAAAATCATACAAAAGAAGTCTTAAAATGGCTTTGATAACAGTGCCAATGGATTCAGGACATCCCATAACCCCTAGCTGGGCTTTTACGGCACCTCAATCGGCCAAAAGATGAGGAAGATAGACCTCCTTCCATTTTCCTCCTTCAAGCTTGTTGTCTCTGCATCTACAAAATGCACCCTTGTTCATTAAACCTGACACACATGCAATATATAGCATAAAAACATGGCACCGGGCGCAATCACGCCAACGGTACAAACCGTAGAATGGTTAGGGCGCCTCCAGCCCCTAACCGCCGAGCACCTGGGCACATGGGTCATAGGACCTCGGGCTATGGCAAAAAGTGCTAACCGTTGTAACTACTCCCGCGCGCTCCTGGTTGAGGTCACATGGAACAATAGCATATAATCATGGCTTACAATCTTGAAAACATAAAAACCACGCGCGCACCTTGCAACAAAGGTTATGGTCGTATACATTACAAATGTGACCGGGAGCTGCATAATTTAAAAACCCCGCGCACATATCCGCATAGCAAAAAGGGTCACATGGAATATGCAAATGTGACCGGGGGCTAGGCTCCATTTACAAACCCAAACTCCGTGTGCGCGCCCTCCATTTGGTAAGTGGTCGCATGGTAATACAAAATACCGCGGGTTGGGGCTAAGCCCCAGCCCGACCCCCCCCGCCATTTAAAACTTGAATTCAATTCAAATAACAAAATTCCCACTTATGTAATAAGAAACAAGCGATGGTCTAGCGGTCAGGCGGACTTGGTTAAGGCGTTGCGCGATGGAGGAGGTCCGGGGGTCGAACCCCATGGCCTCCATAAAATTTTAATAAACAAACCAAACACCGACAGCCAATTAAGGGGTGCCACGTGGCACCTTACCATTTGCCCAAATGATGCCACGTGTCGCAATAACATTCGCCCAATTGTCAGCTAATCACAAACCACCACATCAGTAGGTGCCATGTCACCGTACGATCCCCACATCAGCATGTACAGACTCTGCCATGTTAGCATGTACAGACTTTTCCACGTCATCTTGTACGAACTGTACGAACTGTACAGTCAACACTCATTTTTTTACCTATTTGACGATTCAAACAGATCGTGATATCTCTCGCTCCCGATGTTCGTTTGAGATGAAACGAGTTGCATTGGATTCGTGACGACGAGGGATATGCTCACGTTCGTTTTGAGGCAATTCCGAGAATGTTGATTTTTGAGCTAAAATTTGACTCCTGGTCCAGAATTTGATCACACCTTCCCATTGAAAGGCTTTTGGACCCACAAAATCTTATGATTATCTATATGCTTTCAAGTTCTATCAACTGATTCTACTTGAAAAAATCTTTTCCACAATCACCTGAATACTTTGACATGCCTTGCACTACAACTGGCTATGTCCCTCAACCACTGTTCTCTGGCTGCTGCTGACCCACTGCTCTCTCTGTGCTTGGAAGACTGCCAACCTTCCCACTGAGAATTAAGTCCCTCTTTCGAACTCTTTGACGTCAACACAATCAACTCTCCAATGGCTGCAAAAACTTTCCTGCGACATCTTGTCACAAGCCAAGAAAACCATCAATCTTAAAAACAAATTTTACAAGACTGAAAAATGATGCTAACAAAGTATTTTGTTCTTCAAACAAACTGTCGCATCTCATACTTCATCAAAGCACATGGCGTTTTCTTGCATCATGGTGTACTCAAAATCAACTTACAAGTCAACAAACACCATCGACTAAACACAAGTCGAACAACACGATCGACACAACATAGTCATCAGAAAATCATCAACACCAGTCGAGACTCATTTGAAACATCTCAACCTTCCCAATAATGACAAGTCGACAAACATGATACACAATCATGTTACAATAATGAATCACTCATGATGAACCATCACCAGGTTCACTGCTTACACATACATAAAAACAAATGCATGTTCATGACTCTTCAACTCTCCTTCCAGTACAAACAAAAGTACATAAACCCAAAAACATGTGGGTACATAAGAGTTGAACTGAAAAAGATAAATAGTTGTAACAAGTGAACATCATATCCATCTTTTACATCCTCTTGGCGAATTTATGCAACAACAAAAATGCCTTCAAAATGAATTGCATTCACATGCAACTTGCATCATGCAAGTTGTGATA